>JAQIXS010003636.1:0-17489 GCA_034700785.1 Rossiulus vilnensis | reverse complement strand
TATTTTGTAACATTTGAAAGTCGTATCACCTAAAACAAGCCAGATAATTACCAACATTCATATTGAAATTATAGTGGTAATTTAACTACATTTTCTCAATAATAATTCTAACTAAATATGTAAACAAAATTATCAGGTGTTACCAATATTTTCGAAGGCACACTCCCTAAATTCAGACGCCAACCGTAATATTTGTTTGATTTATGCTAAAATGACCTGGGTCAATGGATTTTTCTTCGCTTATCAGGGACACACGTAATGTCAGAAATGCGAACACCAAAGGATTGTTTTTACACGTTGTCATTCAATAATTTTGAATCATTTAATAAAAATTCAGAGCAAACTGGTGAGAGAATGGAGCTCTTCAACCTATTGGTAGACCCTCGCAATGAGACTGTTCTGTTTATCTTACCCTGATCATGGAGATCTTGAACAATTATAACATTGTCTTCGTTTTTGGATGCGCGAGGCTCCAATTGCTAAAAAACATACGTTTGTTAGTTATCAATAATCTTTACAAATTAAACCCCATGATTAGAATGCTAATGAAATGCACATGACAGCAGAAATCATTTTAAACGACATGGTTTCTATCCAATTCCATAATTATATGCCAGTGTACCTATCTAGTTATTTATTAAAAAATGTACCCTATCTAATATTTGAAACAAACTTAACAAAAATATTTGTTATTGTCTAAAGCGTGCATCAAATAAATTCGAAAACTTCGTTTCTCACGCATCTACGTATAAATTTATGGCAATTAAATAAAGAAGAAGTCATATTACCGATTTGGTGAGTTTTCTTTGGGAGCGTCGCTTTTTCTCATTAGCATGTCTCTGTGAGATATTAAGCTGAAATAAAAATTTACATTAGAAGCATAGGCTATATTATGCAACATGACTAGGGCTAACAAAATTCTTGGATCACATCGGTCAAATGGCGACCCCCATTGTGTATACACTGACCAAGTCGATTTTTAAAGTTCCTCTGTGCATATCAATCGGTATGTTGGTAATGGCGTCGCGAATGTTGTTCTTGAGGTGAGCTACGGTCCGTGGTTGATCGACATAAACCAGGGATTTCAGGTAACCCCATAAAAAATCGCATAAAGCAAAATCTGGAGAGCGTGCCGGCCATGGGAGATCGCCTCTTAGAGAGATGAGAATTGACTGCCTCACTCTTTCAACATTTTCCGGAGTTTAACAGATGTCGATCAACCATGGACCGTAGCTCACCTCAAGAACAACATTCGCGATGCCATTACCATCATACCGATTGATATGCGGAGAGAAACTTTAAAAATCGACTTGGTCAGTGTATACACAATGGGGGTCGCCATTTGACTGATGTGATTTTCAAAACCGTATGAAAAAAAACTAGGGATGTTATACTTCTCGAAAAAAAAAGGATTAAAACATTAACTGAAGTACTTTTGTTTTTATTGATTTTTCAAATAAGTAAGTTTCTCTGGCTCACCCTGTAAACCCCAAAAACTTAAGTGTTACGAATTAAGGTAGATTAAAATTTATATAATACAAAGCAAAATAAAAGTTTATAAAAATCTCAACACTATTGATAAATAAACTGCTCATTTAAAAAGCAAAGTTATTTAAAATTGTTTGTTTATCAATAATTCATCATATGCATCAACTCCGTCCCTGGTTACTGACATGGATAAGACATTTTCAAGATGTAACATTCTACAAAAATTAACGGTTTTTTCCTCACCTTTTCAAACCAGGAAAATGCATGAACTAGTTGTCGGGAAATTTTAGAATTGTATTTTTGAAAATATCAGTCCATAGCTAAACGAAGAAAATAGCTTTAGGATACAAAAATTCAAGATTAATGTAATAAACGTAGCTGTAATAAGATATACTGGCATTTAAATATTTAAGAGTGATTTTCAGCATTACGCAGAATTACAGCACACTGTTTATTCTATATATTTAGGATACACTTTACTCAAAAATGTTGCTCAGAGGGTAAATTGAAATGTTTTGAATTTGTTGCTTCACTTGAAAATACTCCCATGTTTTCTTTAGAATTTTTCTTAACTTTCTGAATATGGAATTTCCTATATCAATAACATTTCTCTATGAGCGCCCATTGTCTTTAACATGCACTCCTTCAGTTGTCTCGATTTTTAAATGAAGTAAATCTTAAACATTATTTTACTTTGATTTCGCTAAGAATTCATGAGCCTTATGTTGAGCGTCAGCAAGGACACAGAAAGAGTTGAATTGAGCATAAAAAAGCTGATACTTAATTCATATTCTAGTGTCAAAATATTATACAAACACGTCGCTACACAATCAGCTTTTATTGAGCACACTTCTTTTGTTACATGTGTACTGCTTAAATCGATTATTTTAACCATTATTTCCTGCACGCTGGGAGTGGAGACCTGGCCCAAATTTCTCTAGACTTGGTCTTCACCCAGACTTTTCTGCTCTGTGTAGACAATCACCGAACGCTCTTGCTTAAGATCGTGTCTCGCATTAACCCTGGTGGCCAACTGGCGGTGCAGATAGTGTTGCTGGACGATCACTACATCAAGACAGAAACGCACGCTCTGGCCTGACAAGATCCATACCGAATCGACCCATGGACGTCACCGAGTCCAGCACCATCTGCACCAGAGTAGGAGAGCTAACAACCGCTATCGAGAAAGTCTACACCGATGTGTTGAAGGACGCTGGCGTGGTTTACGACTACGCGACAACGAATTTGCTGATTCACCACTTGGTGAGGCTGCCCCACGAGTAGCACGAAGCTTTCAAGGAAGAGTTCAAAAAGATACTGCACTGCAAGTACTTTCAAAAGCCCTAGTTTTTGCCTCAGAAGTGAATGATTCTAGCGGCCACCTTCCCGGACATATTTTCAATCAAGACGAGCTTTTTGGAAAGACCGTTCGGATCAGGTGCTTTATAATAAGCCTTCATTCCGAATAATATTACAAATAACTTCGAATTATGTTTTAGCTGTATATTAAGGAGAAAATTTCCAAGCAAAATGTTATTTAAAAAAACGATACATGAATTTTTTACTGTCAGGTCCAGGGATCTGGCGAAGTCCCACTGATAAGCTCCACCGTAAAGGGTATTTACCCTTTATGCTTTGTCAGCTATTGTATTGTAGTTGGTTTTTAGAACGCTAGAAGCGGAGATACTTTCATTAAGAACGGGTGTAAGCAAAATGATCCCGGTGCATTTTAATAAATCCCTCAGCATATTGAATAATTTTATGGCGGCATATTATGGATAAAAGCATATTTATAGCAGCATTACCAAATCTCAAAAATAGATTTGTAGGCATTGAATTACTATGTATATCTACAGTGCGACACAAGTGCCTTGACCTCACAAATGACTTCAATATGGGAGCAACTAAGAAAACTGATTGCAAAATTGTGGATTATTTAAGCTATTCGCACGTAACATTGCACGTCATATTATTGTACAATACAGCAAGATATAAAATTAAGGATGTATAGCTTCTTAAAATTATAGTCCAACGATTTAGGGAGGCGTTTAATAATTGATCCCAAAGGAGCAAACGACATATAGTAATCCCTCGTTTGTGTGTAACCATGCATGGTACTAAAGCAAATCTTTAAAGCTTCCGTGGCATGTATATTTACCCCCTGATTTAAGTTAATGTAATGACATTAGTAGTTAACGACACTGAAGTAATCAAAAGCGATTCTTTCGCATAAAGCACTTTTATAGGCCATCATTTTCGATCCAGTCTAATATGAAAGTTTCTTTACACAAGACAAATTGCTAACAAAAGTCTCCTTAATACAATGCTTTTCATCTTGTTAATATAAATAACAATAAATAACACGCTTTAAAAGAATAAAGTGTCAAAATAATCCTGTTCCAAATCTTGCTATAAACGATAATTTTTATTGATGAAAACACCACCGTACATGTACATCACATAAAGGTCTTAGAAGCGTCTCATCTAGCTTAACAATTAAGATTAATAAAAATAGACAGAATGCGATGTATGCAATATTGCTTAACAGAGCTTAGCAATAATGACATGTTATGGCAGTATTCTTATGTGTGCAGGGCAGTGACGTCAGCTCGTCTACTCTAGTGCAGGATAGCGGCGAGCTCCGGATCAATTTTTTGTTTAAATTTCGATGCTGGGAATCAGAAGTTGCGCACCTCAAATGACCTATTGGAGACTGAAGTACGATCCGATTTAGTGACAAAAGCACGGAGGCGGCGTGGGGGGATGGGGACAAAACCGCAGGCACCAAAGATAAGGCGAAACCACCGGTCAGAACGTGGCCAACAAAAACAGCCTTTTTTGCCAGAATAACGTGGGTTCATCGGGCTGTTCCGGGTACTTTCTCAGCAGCATCGCCTTGCACCCCTCCTTGAAGGCCTCGTGCTGCTCCTGAGGCAGCTTCTGCAAGTAAGTGCTCAAGATGTTTGTTTTCATGTTCTCGTAAAATACATCAGTGTCTGAAACATCGTAGCAGTAGGCCTTCCCAAAGACATTCGCTCTCGTAGCTCCGTTCAGGAACAAGATATTGGTGTAAGCCTCTCTGCTCAGCACCGGCGACGTGAAGGAAATCTCCGAGGTCAATTTCTCCTCAAAGTCACTGTCCAAGTAACCGTCTTTCTCCACCAATTGCACTACCAGTTGGCCGTGTGAGTTGAGGCGCCGACTAAGATCAGTTAGGATGGTAGCATGATTGTCCACCAATTGCAGGGTAGCTAAGGAGAAGATCAAGTCATACTTTATGTATGTGTCCCGTGCCAAGAACTCCTCGATGGATGACACCTGGAAGCTCAGCCCCTCGCGGGCGTAGACCTGGGCCTTTTGGATCATCTCTGGGGAGGAGTCGATGCCCAGCACGTAGGAGTCGTACAGGACGTCCGCCAGTACCCGGGTGAACTCCCCAGACCCACAACCCAGGTCGACCACGAGCATGCCGGAGTCCTTGGCCACCACCCTCAGAAGGTCAAAGAATGGGCGGGGTTGCTCCATCCTCAGAGAATGGCTGATGAAGGCAGTGTCAAGCAATAAGTGCGTGGTGTCTTTCGATTCGAACTGAAGGCAAGAGATTCCGACCGCGCTGTTTTATCCTTTGCTATGACGTCGGGATCGGAAGTGAAGGTCTTACGTAACGCCAGAACACAGATGCTTCGGAATTTCGAAATCTCAGTGTGACCTCTGACCAACTAGTTTCGGTGAATGGTGCAAATTCCTTTCGTAAGTCGACATCATTTTCGGAATGCCATTTTTGAGAATGTAAAGTTTTGATAACAACACACATTCACGATTATTCAAACTATAGATCAAAATGCTTTATGGATTATATGCGTGCACAAAATGTGTCATTAACTGAAACACGAGCGGTAGTTTCACGTATACTGTACACTGTACATGTATGTACATGTATTTTGCATTTCAACTTGAGAATTTTCATGTCGAATGAATCTTGATGCAAGGCATTTTAAATGTAAATGCCTTCAATTAATCTGGCCAATTGTTAAACATCCTCAATATTTGAAAGAAATTTTGAGCAATCAATCTTCAAATATTTGACAGCAATATCTAAATTATGCTCGCAGCATTAAAAATAATTAGAGCATTCTAATTCATGGCAGTTTCTCAATTTTTGAACACATGTAAATATCAATTGTTTTATTGAAATTCGATATTTAACACGAACATTTCATGCGCCTTTGTATCAGTAAACAGCATCAGATAAGAATATAAAGAAACTAAATACATGTACATGTATATACAATAGCCTATATAAAGCTCCAGAGTAGATACACATGTTCTCAATATGCGGATCCTACACGATCATTAATAAATTATGTTACCGATGACGTCATTTGATGACATTATCAGTCATCATCACTTCTCAGCATTACACGATCATTACTAGTGACATTATATTCATCTTAAGCATTATTACTTTACAGTAATGTTTATTGTTGTTCTTACGTGACAGCTAAACAATTTATAGAATGTTTCGGAATAATACCAACCAATACAACTCACATTTTAATAACGTATAAATAATTTCCCCTAACACAAGGTATTCAAGGACGAGTAAGAGTAGAAACTGCAGTGCAAGGATCAGGTAAGCGCCATGTTATTACCTCACAAGAGGGTGTTTCCGGCGGCCACCTTCCCGGCCATAAATTGAACGAAGATATGTGTTTGGTGTTAACTCTCTATTCGAAATAACATTACTGCAGATTTTGGCATTGACTACTTATTATAATTGTTACATTTATTTTTCCTTGTAAGGAATTAGTCGCATAATAGGGTCTCAGTATGTCAGCCAGTTATGTCCTCATTCTATTTATTAATAATATAATGAATTTGAAAATCCCGCTATGATACCTTGCAGTTTAAAGCATAACGATAACCCTAGTGGACCACTAATTCTACACTTATTAAAATAAAATTAGCAATTACCATATAAGTATTTCAAGAAAAAAAATTTGCTAATTTTGTGCATGGCTGGCCTCTTTAGTTGGCTAAGTTGGCGTACCAGTATTTTTTCTTACATGGGCATTCTTTATCACACATATCAGCTGTAATCCCTATGAATTCCTACACATTACGAGTTTTATAGGAGCAAATTTGCGAAGTACAGGAACCGCTCTAGCCCCACCTGCCGATAACCCTAATAAGTAAGCGCCTTCCAAACATTGATGTCATATTTAGGCAGATTGCATAGTTTTTATCAATTCGCTTAGGAGTCGTAATAGACAAACGTTTATCTGAATTTACAAGATTCTGCGAATTTAAAACACTTCAAGCACAACATCATACTTAGTTTTTGTTTAAAATAAAAATAAACCGAATGTGCGATTTCTTAAAAAAAAATCAGTTAAGCATTTATAAACAGCAAATACAGCAGATGCGTTTATTTATCAAAATAATTAGGGAATTTAGAAGGTAACATGTCCAGGAAATAAGCATTTATACAAGCTTAATCATCATGATGTCTGTTGCCTTGCATTATGAGAGCTCGGCTAATAACATTTCAATTCTGACATTTTCAAATTACCTGTCTAACGACATTTTCAAAAATTAGCAATCCATCATTACTTATCAGCCTAAAGCATACACGTATACCCTGCATGTTAAATTGCCATTATTTTTAGAAAACATTCAATATTAGTTCATCTTACACGATCAATAGTAATGAAATTCATTTGTAACGGAATTTCGCCAGTGACATTAGTAATGATCTTTTTGCGTCTGCTATTTATATAACAGCCGTCAGTAATCAAGTCCAACCTTACCGATCCACGCTAATTAGCTTAAAAGTGTAAATGTTCTAACAGATGTGAATAAATCCATTAAAATAATCATCAAACTTCAATATGATATTGAAGTCTGGAATTCAAACTGGTATAATGCATGGCAGCTTAAAGGAATTTCCGTAAAAGGGGCTAAGGACTGTTTTATCACAACGCATTCTGCATTTAAATGGAATTCGTATAGGCTACGAACATCGGCTGATAACCTGAGTAGTTTCGATATTACAAAAAGCTACTGGAATATACTTGACTTTAAAAAAATTGTGCCATTCTAACATATCCTGCGACATTGAAAAGTTATTTTTCCTACCTAAAAAAGCGAAGTCTATTCCTGCATAATGGTCGCCAAATTCAAATCGCCAAGACGAAATCATCGAGGCTCGGATTCCATTAATTACATGACTTACATGTACACTGTATATCCATTTCACAACGTTGCCGATTAAAGCTTAGCAAAATCTCTACCGCTAAGTTCGCAATTCCTCTGAATTTCCTTAAATTGTGCCTTCAATCATCGAGTAGCATGGTATAATGACCTTGTCCAAATTATAATAACCTTGCTATTTGCACCTGACTGTAGCGGTCAAGTGAAGGCCCTCCGACTAGCTTTTTCTTAGTACTTCAACAAGTAATTCTAGCTTACATGCAACAAGTAAATGAAATCGAGAGAGTGAGAGAGATTAACACAAAAGCACTGACTTTCAAGAAAACGATTAATAAAGAGATTAGCAGAAAAATGCTCTATACAAGATTTTACGATGCATTGTTTAATGTTAAAGGTTAGGTGTATTGCAAATTGCAAGTATTAATACAAGAAATTCAGATGTTTCTGCATACTATAAGCTCGAATTTGTTATTAGAGAATAAATGAATTACACAAATTATTCATTGATGGTGCTGCAATTATTATTAGTATTCAATGAGTTAAGACAAAATATCGGTGATACAATAATTAATTAAAACTTTTTTTTAAACTAATTATTATAACCTCACAATAATAGCAGGAAGGAAGACAGTCTGTTATGAATTATTAAAATGAATATTTTGGAAAAAATTAACGTTTTCAGCTACGTATTAGAATTTTGATTTTTAAAATGCAACTTAGTTATAACATTAAATATTAAAACACTGACATAGACTATGATATATTTACATTAAAATGATCAAGTCCGACAGTTAACTTTTATAAAACAGCCGATTTATGTTTTAAAATAATGTGCAAAAACGTGACAAGGCCTAAAAATTAAGTAGTAAACGCGATTAAAATTCACCATAACGTCATTTAAACATTTTAAAAGTTATTGTAAGCATTAAGCACCGTTTCAGTTCACTGTATATTTTATTTTTTAATGATAAAATATTTTAATAATACAATATACAGTGAACTGAAAGTGTGCTTAGTGCTTACAATAACTTCTAAAATGTTTAAATGACGTTATGACTTACTATAATAAAAAATATTGCTCAAAGCGGTTATTACTATCCGTTTCTAAGATTTTCTAAACATTCCTAGTATGGCATTTCCTATAAAAATAACGTTTCTTAATGTGAGGCTACTGTCTTAAACATGTACTCCTTAAGCTGTGTCCCGATTTTTAAATGAAAGTAAAAAATCAGGCGGTATTTTCATTCGATTTCATCAAGAATTCAAGAGCCATATGTTAATGGGTCAGCAAGGACACTGAAGAAATTGAATAGCGCATTAAAAGCTGATACTTAATTCGTTATTTTAAAACCACATTGCCAAACAATAAGCTCGTGTATGTCATTGCTTAAATCGATTGTTTTGACAATGAACTCCTGCACGTGCAACCATGTACATGTACGATGGCTTTTACACTGCCGATTCCAAAGCGAATGGAATTCCCAAAATTCTAAGAGCCCAGCTGTTCCGAGGTCTTGAAATTCCGAAACATCAGCGACATGGACTGATGAAAGACCTTCACATCCGATCACGACGTCAGAGCACAGGATAAAACAGCGAGGTGGGCAGCTCCAGCCTTCACTCCGAATTGAATTTCACCATGAACTTGTTGTTCAACCCTGCCTTTTTCAGCCAGCTGAGGGCGCTGCAGCTGGCCCCGTTCACTGACCTCCTGAGGCTAGTGGTCAAGAAGCCCAACCTGCGGGTCTTGGACCTAGGCTGCGGAACCGGGGAATTTACCCGGAAAATAGCCTACTCCCTGTCCGACTCCGAAGTGCTGGGCATCGACTCCTCCCCAGAGATGATCCAAGAGGCCCAGGCTTACGCCCGTCCGGGGTTGCGTTTCGAGCAGACGTCCATCGAGAAGGTGGCGGTACAGAACACCAAATGGGATGTGATCGTCTCCCACGCCGCCATGCAGTTGGTGGACAATCACGGAATTATCCTGCCCGATCTGATCAAGCGCATCGCCCCAGGCGGCCAACTGGCGGTGCAGCTGGTGGCGATGGACGCTTACTTGGACTTGAGCGACGCGTATAACGTGTTTGACGGGATTCCCTTAAGGACGAAGGGGACAGTGTTACTGTCCTTGATAGCGGAAATGTGCTTCAACAAGCGCGAGGTGGACAACTTGACTTCCGAGTTTCCCTATGCGTCGCCGGTGCTGAGCAGCGAGGCTTACTTAAAAATCCTGCTCAAGAACGGAGGTACCGACGTGGATGTCTTCGAGAAGGTCTACCTCGACGAGTTACCGGACACTGAAACTATTTACGAGTACGCGGCTGCAAATATTTTGGGCACCTACTTGCAGAAGCTGCCCCAGGAGAAGCACGAGGCCTTCAAGGAGGGGTACAAGGCGATGCTGCTCAGGAAATACCCGCATAAGCCCGTGTTTTTCCCGCAGAGGAGAATTTTCTTGTCGGCAAAGTTCTGACTTAGTCAGAACTCCGATCGTGCTCCATCAGGTCATGCGACGTGCGACTTATGCTTCTCATACCCAGCTCTGAACTTTTAACAATTTCTCTTTATCTTTGTTGTTGTTTGTTTAACACTTCAAGCACAACATCATGCTGAGGTTGTTTCATTTATATCGCTATAATTGTTTTCGTCGCAGACTGCGTTTCGCTATGTTCGTTGTTAATAAAGAATTATTGTGCGATAAATGTGATCGTATTAAATTAGGGCGTCAAACCCTAAGTTACAAAGCGCAAAAAATCGGCTATTAATTTAAAGAATAGCATCCTCGTAAGATATCTGCATTTATTATTTGAATGGTGTTTTTAAGTATTAAGAAACATGGAAGGACCTTCTTAGGCAATAGTTTTGAAATACTATACCATTTGGTTATGTTTACTTTCGCATTTTAACTTTTCAGAAAGGCAGGCGTCTTTTAGGTTAAGGGTGACCACACTAACCTGAGATTTGAGAAAAAAAACTCAGAGGGCGGGGAAATATCAGGGAATTTTAAACGGGTCGGAAAGATGTTTCCTCTGTGCATGTGTTCTTTAATCGGTCACTTGTGACAATTTTAAGAAAAGTGTTACCCTGCGCCTTTCCATACTTGAGGGGAAATTTTGCATAGATACATGCGAACATTATCATTATATATTGGTAATTACAATGTGGCTTTTGTAAGCCATTTCTTAATGGAAATAAAAGTAATCCAATCAACCATTTAAGTATTTTTCCAAAGAATTTCCAAGCATACGTCACTTTTATATTTATCAGAATTGTTACTGACATAAAATTCTGAAGATGTGCTCTCGGAATCTGACGACCCTTGGATATTTTAAATGAAACAAATAACCTGGTTTAAAAAAGAAAATTTTAAGCAAACGAGGAGAATAGTTGATTTTTCCTCACTTAACATATTTACATGGCTACTAAACTTTATGTCAAACAGTTATTTATTACTAATTTGGTCTAATCCTCCTTTTTTGTATATTAACTGATAAAACTGCACCTTAGTGTTCTTATAGACATTACAAATTTTCTCGTAACATTATTCACAACATTCTGTCGGTCATTATCAATGGTCATTTGGGAATTAACTGTGGTTTAATCAACGCCTGAACACTTAGCACTAACCGTAGTGATGCTTCTGCTTTGTGCAGTCATTTATACAAAACGGCGAAAAATATAAAAAATGAGATATCTTTCACCATACCTAACTTATCCTACATTTAATATTTCAACATATTACTGGTGTTCCTAACTTCCTAAGCGATACTGTTGAAAATTTACAATACTAAGAAAATTTACAATACTAAGTTTTAAGTTACAAGATAAAATTAATTTTTACAATTAATATTGATGTATTTGTTGCTCATATTAGTTTGGCAACAAAGGAAGTAAATTGAAATGATTTTTTAAAAACATTTTTCGATACTTTGACCAAAAAAACCATGGTGACTAGTTTATCGCACTCCTTCGGGTGGTCACTATAGGCAGGTTTAGGGCATGTAGCTTTAAGGTAAGCTAAACGTGATGGAACACATAACATGTAAATTGCAGATAACAGCTGAATTTCAATTTTCAGTGTTGATTATAAACATTCCTTTCTGCAAATATTTTTGTGAGCTTTTCACGTAAAGCAGTCAATTTTTCCAAATTAATCTTTATAATCTTGTACATTTTTCAGTTAAACCAGTAGCACTACTAGCGTCCATATCTTGTAGGGTCAAGCAATAAATCACATCGAAGAATAATTTTAATGTAATACTATATTGGAACACTATATTTAACTTGATCGAAAGACGAATCTAGCAGTTTCCATTAATAATATTTGAAGACGTTTTAAATGCAAATACAGATTTAGTTTAGATTCCATTATTGTAAACGTTTTCCTAAACTGTAACATTTTCAAATAAATCTTTATGAAATTGAGCTGAAATTCATAATTGTTCATTGTACGAAAAAAAACTTAAGTGTTGCGCACTACGCATTAAAAAAGTTTTTTTGCTATTTGTAATAAATGGTTTAGCAGCTTAAACGTATATAACCACGTTTTTATGACAATTCTTTATTAAAAAGGAGACAAATTAAACGCAGTCTGCACACAAAAACACTATCGGAGCAATATCAGTTTAACAATTTCAACAGCTAAAGATAACTCAGTAAAATATCTAGTTGTCTTGTTAAAAGTTCGAAGCTGGGAATGAGGAAAGCAAGTCGCACGTGACATGACTTGCTATAATACGTTCGAAGTCTGACACCAGCAGGAAGACAGCATGGAGGTGAAACCAACCGCATCACCAGTCAGAATCTGGCGTACAGAAGCAGGCTCTTCTGGTCGAAGAAAACGGGAAATTGACCGTGCTTTCTCCGCAGAACGTCCTTGTACCCCTCCTTGAAGGCCTCGTGCTGCTCTTGGGTCAGCTTCTGCAAGTAGGTGCTCAACACGGTCGTTGCCATGTACTCGTAAAAGACATCAGTGGTCAATACAAATTCGCGGTAGACCTTCTCGAAGACATTCACGTCCTTACCTCCGTTCTGGACTAGGATGTTAACGTAAGCGTCTTTGCTCAGCACCGGCGACGTAAAGGGAATCTCTGCGGTCAATGCTTGCACTTCTTCATTCTCGAAGAAAACGTCCGGCGCCACCATCTCCACCGCCAGTTGGCCGCCTGGGTTGATGCGCTTGATGAGATCAGGCAAGAGAGTACAATGATTGTCCACCAGTTGTAGGGCGGCTTGGGAGAAGATGAGGTCATATTTGGTGCTGTCTTTTGCCGCGAACTCCTCGATGGACGACTGCTCGAAGTGCACTCCTTTAACGATGCAGGGCTGCGCTTCCTGGATCATCTGAGGGGAGGAGTCGATGCCTACCACGCACAAACAGGACAGTCTATTCACCAGATTCCTGGTGAACACCCCGGACCCACAACCAAGGTCGATTACTCGAAGGTTGTCTTTCTTGGTTATCATTTCCAGGAGGTCATTGAACGTGATGAAGGGCGTCATCCTCAAAATCTGTTCGGCGTCCATGGTGTCTTCTGATTCGGACTAAAGAGAAGCCAATCCGACCGTGCAGTTTTATCCTGTGCTCTGACGTCGTGGTCGGAAGTGAAGATCTTGCGTAAGGCCATGACGCGATGCTTGGGAATTTCAAGATCTCCTTTTGGCATCTGACCAACTGGGTTGGTTGAATGGTGCGAATTCCATTCTTAAATCGTAATTATTTTCGGAATTTGTCATTTCTGAAGATGTAATGTTTTGATTTCATTGCAAATTTACTATTATTCAAACTATAGATCAAAATGCTTAATAAATTATTCACAAAACTTTGTATAGTTGGCATTTGAATCATTAACTAAAATATTCGCGGTAAGTTTGTATATATTGCATATCAATCATAATAAGAATATACATGTAGAAGGAATGTTGAGTCAATTACATGTATATACTGCTAACTTATCTACATGTATCCAATTGTTAAACATCCTTTATTTCTAGAAAAAACGTCGAGCAATCTATCCACAAATAGTTAGCAGCAAAATCAATTATTATGCTCGCAGTATTAAAATGAATTAAAGCTAAGTTATTCATAGCAGCCTTTATTGGAATTCGATATTCAACAAGAACATTTCAAGTGCTTTCAAAAGTATCACTTAAGATGTTAAAAAAACTAAAATTATACACAGCATGTACATTATACAGTATATAAATCTGTGTTTATTTACTCAGTTTTAAAATAGTATTGTTGTTCTTACGTAACAGCTAAATAATTTGGGCAATGTTGCGAAATAATACCAACTAGTAAAGCCACATTTAACGATGATGGATTGAATGCAATTATAACAGTGAAACAAACATAAAAATCGGACCTTACACGATCATTACTGTTATATTTCGGCAGGGTTTAGGGGTCAATGTGGCTGGACCACATTCCTGAATTCAAAATTGGGAAATAGGTGATGGGCGGCACGATGTCCGCCGCCCCACGGACCCACCGGAAGCGACGTCACAGATATGTGACACTGTGGAATTGCCTTGCCCTTTGCGCGCCCTGCTCTAAAGTGACCACGTGGCGCGTCACCTGATCGGGGGACGATTTGCTGACCCGGTGGAATTCCGTTGTTGATGATGCCATATTGTTTTTCCTCACTGGCTCTGGAAAATATCGGCCTGGATGGTCACGCTTTGAAGGAAGTCGTTTTTATTGTCTCCCTTTTTAAAACGCAATGGTTATGGCAGAGAAATAAATAGAGCCAACAAAACCAATGCCTTGCCTCTATTCGTTGGGAAGTTTAAGTCGCAAAGGCCAAGGAAGCTGAAACCTGAAGGGAGAGAGAACAAGGAACCATATAACAGCCACACTCGCCTCTGGTTACCGAGATTCGAACAATTACAACATTATGTTAATGAGATTATTTCATCATTTGTCCATATTTCAGACTATAAACGACTATGTCGTTAAATAATACTAACTAGTACAACCGTATTTTAATGATGATGGATTGAATTTCACTCAGCACAAGGTCTTCATGAAAGAGTTGAAGAAGTAACCGCAGTGCAAGTACTGATTCTGTCAGCGACTTTCCGTCTCAAGAACT
Source organism: Rossiulus vilnensis (assembly GCA_034700785.1). NCBI lineage: Eukaryota > Metazoa > Arthropoda > Diplopoda > Julida > Julidae > Rossiulus > Rossiulus vilnensis. The sequence goes on along the minus strand of JAQIXS010003636.1, from coordinate 2,694 downwards.
CATCGAAGACATAAGCTGTTTAGCTTGACTCTTCGGATATTACCTGCTTTCAAATTATTGTTTGGGGTTAAAGTCTTACTCGGAATGACATTCCAAGAAACTTCATAATTATCATATTCCAATTACCCGTGTCTTATGAATGTGTAGTGATTTTGCAACTTTAATATGCTTTGTGCACGTACACTGTACAATTCTTTAGGCTATCAACTAGTTGAACTAAATTTGCGACTAATAAACGTTATTTGTTGTGTTTGGAATGTTCAATTTCACACGTTAACCATCCAGAAAATCGGGTGTGTGTTAAACAACGAGCTAGAGATATATGGAGAGAGCATCCCCAATTCCTACTATTGAATTAGCGCCACCTAGGTGACGAAAGCAAGAGGCTTGGCAGCCATTTTTAATTGGGACAACACAACGAACTCGTTGGGACAACACGTGCATTGTCTGTAGAGCAGTTCATTGATTTGTGTGTCTATATTTGACATAATCTTAATATTTTAATATAGAAAGGATTAATTAATGCTCCAAGTATTAATTAAAAAATGTACAGTGAGAGGCATCACTTTTTGTTTTCAATTGTAGCACATAGGCTCACAGCTGAATAATACCAATAGTGAATTATTAAATGTGTTGCATTATTCAGAAATGGATGCTAAAATAGTAAGTAACTGTAACATGAATTAAGCATATTATATTCAGTAAAATGCTTAATGGAATTAATGATCGTGAAGATCTTGTGAATACAGTTCAAATTGCACAAGTAGACTACAGAAAGTATTTGGCATTTCATTTTTTGGGTATGTAGCTAAACCTTATTAAATATAATAAGGGCAAGTAAATGCAGCTATTAGTGCTGACCATCCTTATCTACTTCCTAGTCCAAGTAAACTAAGGAAAATGGTAGAGGACAAGGATAAAAAGCTTACGGAACTTAGGCAAAAACTAAGAACTGCTAAACAAACATTTCAGAGGGAAAAAATAAAGGTACCGTCTTTAACTAAATTAATTAAAGGCATAGAGAAAAAGATGGATACAAAGGATTCAGATGTTGTATTTGAAATCTCTGAAAACTCCTAATGGTTTGCATTTATATGACTCTTCTACTCTCCTAGGAAAATGGCCATCATAGGTTTCTTGTTATGTTTACAAAGTTTCATAGGTTTGGCTGACCAGCATGTTTGGAGTAATTGTACAAATTTGCCAAACATGAAATTGATTTTGACTAGAAAGTTGTCCCAGGATCATTTAGAACTGTTTTTCTGTGTTATTCGTTCAAGAGGTGGACACAATAACAATCCAACCGCACTAGAATTCCGGTCTGCATATCGTAAATGTCTCATTGCAGATATTGCCCCATCAAATACTGGTAATTGTGTAGAAAATGAAAAGTTGCGTACAGAACTTTTGGAAATATGCACACCAAACAATGTATTTGTGAAAGAACTTGTCTTTGACTTTGATCATGCGTACATTTCAGAATACGAGCCACTTTCTAATGTTTCAGAAAAAAATTGTGCACTATATTGCTGGTAATGTGATACGAAACATTAAAAAAATTAAATGTGCCACTTGCATCGATATCTTGAAAGATTCCATTGGTTTAAAAGATATGCGAACACTAATTGCAATTAAAGACCATAGTGCTTTGGTATACCCATCCCGTGATGTATTTAAATTGTTAATTGCTGCTGAAGAAGTACTCAAACATTACTGTAATTCAGCCCTTAAACCAAAACAGAACATACTGCTAAAATTGCAGATCGAAACATTGAATGTTATTAAAGATAGTAGGTTGTTTGCACAATTTATTCATTTATTTGTCATCCGAACGTGGTGAAGAATCTCACTTCTCTAATGTTTTAGAAGAAATGTTAAAGCTGTGTTTTTGCATAAGATTGCATCACATGTGCAAACGCCAAGACAACATTGCCAAAGGTGAAGCTGTATGTCAAAAATTGTCAAAACGAATACTGTTTAAAGGCCAGTAAACGTTCATTGTTTTAATACATTTAATTGCAAAAATTCGTTTTATTAGTTTATGTATCCTTTATTTGCTATGGTTGTTCAATTACTGCTTGTGTGTAGCCTTTTGATTTAATAGGCAGGTAGCTTTCATCATGGCTTTCATGCCCCATTAAAAATGGCGGCTGCCGATTCAATTGGTTTCAGCCAAGATAGCCGAATGCTTTCTCTATATATCTCCAGCTCGTTGGTGTTGAACATATGCAGTGTAGGTCTGTAGCGTCTTAGTATAAGACGTCGGCTAATGACCTATCAGTTCTCCGACAACTCTCAGTAAGTTGAACAAACATAAACAACGGACCTTACACGATCATTACAACATTATGTTAATGACATTACCTACATTAATTACTTCATTATTTGACCAGGCCATATTTTAGCCATAAACGACTATTTTACATTCCAATCATTACTGGCAAACATTCAAAGAACGTAGATGATCATTACTAAATGGCTTTAAGAATGACGTCATTTTTCCATCATTACTTGACAGCAAAATAATTAAGACGCAAAGGAACAATTGAACAATGTACAAAGGAAAACTGCTCCTTGCTAACCTTAATAATAAATCAAAAGTGACTTTTCTTATACATCGTTCACACCATAACTCAATCAGAATTGACGCCGACGTGCGTCCGTCGATTCACGAATACAAAATGCACTCCAAAA
>JAQIXS010003635.1:0-17492 GCA_034700785.1 Rossiulus vilnensis | reverse complement strand
CGCTCCCTCGAGCGATCGAAACGTTGTCGCTGTCGCGTCGCTCTCAACATGGCCGCCGCCATTACACATCATGGAACGCGATTTTGCGTCGTTAAAGACGTCGCGACGGAAACGCCTAGCATGTCCCTAGCCATAAAAGCACCGTGATGAAAGTGTCAAAAATACCTGGTATAAGAACCCATTTAAAATGCATATTACTAAATAGCAGACAATTACTGGACATTCACTTTCTTTAGAAATACTACTGATAATCTATTCACTTCTTGCATGTTAAGGCAATGGCAGCAAATCAATTTGAGAAGAAAGTCAAAGGAATAAAACTACACATAAGCACAAGTATATCAGAAAATAAGAGTGAGAAAAAAAATGGATGATTGGGTTCACTTACTTTTGCCATTCCTTCGTCTGATATGAGTACATTTCGTGCGGCCAGATCCCTGTGAACCACTTTTTTGGACTCCAAATAAGCCATCCCTGCACAGGTATCACTGTTGAGAAAAAATTATAAAATGTCAGATTTGTGGACAACTTTTAACTTTGTTGACAAAAAACTGCTGAATTTATTGAATTAAATAACATTCATGTTAGTTCCTACGTTTATGTGGTACCATATACGTTTTTTGGTAATTCATTTACTTGAAATATACCTATCTTATTCAATATCTAACTCAATAATATATGGCTGGTTCAATGAAAATATCAGAACAGTTACTATGTGCATTGCATAAAGCCTGTAATTCCCACTTCTGTACAGACAGCATATACATGTATTAGAAAAATCGCAGAACACCAAACAGCCTAAAACCATTCATTTTTGGCAGTTCAAAATCAACCAGTGTAAAATCTCAAAAAATTTGTACCACAGCAGTAACAAAATGATAACCCAAACATAGTAGGTTGCGGGATATTTATACTCACGTAGCAAAATGTATTTGGTCTCGTTTCGTAACATGAAGCCGTCCTCTGGATCTTAAATAATCCACCAAGCTCCCTTTGGCCATAAATTCTGTGAGCAAATAGATCGGAGTAGGCCAATCAAAAACAACACCAATCATTTGGACTAGATTGGAATGCCTTAGCGTACTGCAAAGAACAAAAGAAAATAAAACAAGTTAATGTATTAGTTAACAATTAATTCATAATTCAAAAGCATGCAAATTGCAACGTGGCACTTACGACATAACTGATGCCTCGGCTAGAAATGACTGTGCTGTTTTACTCGTGTCTTTCAGAGTTTTCACTGCAACTTTTTGGCCACGCCATGTTCCTAAAACCACATCTGGAAATGAAAGCAGCCAATATTAAATTACCTTAAATTGTAGTTATTATAAAAGTCAATTTGGTCATTGTTAAACCAAACCAACATACTACATTTTAACAAGTTTGAGGATAACACAAATGTCGCAAAATCAGTGGTTGAAATCAGACGATTTAAGGTGATAACAGCAATTTTAAATGCACACGCATTGATTATTTTATACTTTCATATGATCAGAGATCAAATAAATTTATTCATATAAACGCTAGCTTTGCTCTTTTAGATAATGCCATTACGTGTCTAAATTCTGGTCTTGGTTTATAATTTGATTGTGAGGTCAAGGTTTTCAAGAAACATTAAATGTAGACCATAGTGGATGCCCTAGTGACCACTCCCTAATATTAAATATTTCAAGCTGTATTCGTTTTCCATTTACCTCCAAATTCTCCTTTTCCAATGACTTCTCCCAGTGATAAATCGTTTTTGTTTATCACCCATCCAGCAGTTTCAAAATCTTTAGGATCGACCGAAAACTCTGGATTTCCCTTCTTAGGGACTGACCGCTTTAACTGTGTACAAAGACCGTCAGCATCTTCTTCGTAATGCTGCAAAAATTAAAGTTAACACCATTACAAATAATGATAATTGCAAAAAATCCAATTAGCAATAAATCATTTACCTGGACTAATTTTGTTAATGTTTCAAAATATACATCTTCATCAATTGTTAATTTATTGTCTTTGTAGATAACTCGATAATGCTCAACCTTATCGTTAAAGCAAACGCATAGTGTGTAATCGCCAGGGAAATTTGTGCTCTCCCGGACAAGAAACAACCCATCTTCCCGAGGATGCAGCAATTCTTCCGCTTGATCTCTGGTAATTTTTCCATGAAACCATCTGTTGAGCGAAAAAAAGCCAACAATTTACAAATTGGACAATACCCTTTTAGATATATAGAAGCTAGAAAATTTATTTGTTATCAACGCAGATTAGACATTCATGCATTTATTGGAGCATGTTTCATATATCTTTTAGATATGTCAATTGTCAAATTTCATATCAAAATCTAGTCTGCATGAAAACTAAAATCCTGCTGATGTATTTATCATTATGTTATCATTTTGCTTTGATTATATAGAGAAACTTTTGAATTCTGTAAAAGAATTATTTTCGAATTAATTATTTGCTTTTCCATATTTGAATAGGTAGTTTTCTGGAGCATCATTACCTTAATTTAATTCCCTAGAGATCCCGATCATAACTTCAAGTTAATAAATATGCTTACATAGCATGCAAAGATGAATACTTCGAGAAATTAGCACAAGCACACAGTCTTGGGCTACCATCTCCTTTGAAAATGCCCCTCATTAGCCTATATTTCCTTAACATTAAACAAACAATTTACACAGTTTGAATTAATTTTCACCCTTGAGACACTTACGGCATAGCATTTAGCTTCACCTCACCCCTTTTCTGTACATAATTGGCTGGAATCATGCCTTTCTTTCCGTCGGAGTGCTTGGCAAAATACCAGTTAGGATCCTGATGATAAATAAAAGCAAACAATATGACATCTGGCAAACACAATAATGATAGCATACCAATAAACAGTCGAACTATGCTTAAAGTCCAAACATCAAATTTACTGCCAACATTTCAAAATGTAAGCAAATACTACTCACTCTGGTGGGTGTTAGGATGGTCATAGTGTCCCATTTTTTAAATGGAAGGTCCTCAACGGAATTTCCTTGGAAATTGTAGCGTGCAATTACTTCGGTACCTATCGGCCAGCCCTGCGAAATACATACAGGAAGAAAAATGGCGATTGATTTCGAGGAAAATTCAAAACGTCAAAGGCAAGTACATTCTATAATCTTTATCTACACCAGCAAGCGTGCAAAGCAAACGAGTTACTCATGCCAGGAAGGGACTTCAGCCCAGGCAATCGTTCCAAACTACAGTTAGCCAACCCTCTTTTTCATTCAAAACTAACTCCCATGAATTAACGCTCAATAAATTGTTTCGGCCTACGTACCCCGCCTGCTGTCCTGTTGTGGCTCATAGCTGGGCACTTCATAGAGCTAGCCTTACATTTGCCTGGGAGAGCTACTTACAAAAATAAGAAAAAAAAATTAATGATTCTCAGCTTCAGTTCAGATTTATTAGGCTTAACTCATCAACAAGCAGGAAGTTTCGCTTCCTCCCACACGTTCGGTTACAAACTAATTTTGCAAATATCAACCACAATCATAATTTTTCCTCCTGCTCCTGCATTTATCTTTCGTTATCTGCAATGTGTCAACGCAATTATCGTGCGACAACTAACTATATGATGCGTCAATGACAAGTGACAAAAGTCCAAACTATCTGCACCTTTAGATTCCAGAAACTTTTAAGGAAATTTAAACGCACCAGCCAGGTAGTCTGCAGCAGCAGATAAAGGATTAAGCAGATAAAGAAAAGGATTAATCAATTTCACAGTTGTGATTTATATTATAAACCATTTGAATTAACACCTAGCATTGCCTAAATACATGTATGCCGTTTACATCAATAACTTTGAACCACCCACCTATATTTAACAGATAGAAAACCACAATATGGATGACTATCATGGAAAAATAATTGTTTAGAACTATAGAAATAATGAAACATCTGCAATAAGGAGCTGATCTGCAATAAGTAGCTTATATCGACGATATTGCCGTGTACAGTACATGTAGTTGAAAATGTAAGCAAATTTTAAGTACATGTGCCTACTTTCATAATTTGCTCTGTTTAGTCTACTTTTTATCGTCAATTATACAATCAGCAAAGACGATTCAATATTTGGAATCTAGATACCTACAGCCTAACTAACATAGTATGGTAAATTCTAAGTGCAAGATGATAACACACAAGGCCATGCAAATTAATAAGACCACACTTAATTGAGAAATTCAAGACGTGTGCATGAATGCCATCTTTTGTTTAGCTTGGCACCTACAGCATGTAGGCTATACATGTACATCCTACGAAGTTATAAAGATCATTATTTTATTATTTTTGCATAGCCTACCATGAAGTGCTGTGTTCGTAATAGGGAGCGAAAGTATTTGACCTACAATAATTTGATTTTTGATTGTAAGGGAAGAAAACTAATTGGCACAGCCCGACAGTTACTCTCTTCAAAAGTACAAGTACACAACAATGCGTGTTTGATCACATGGACCTCATTAGCTGAGCCCAAAATATTCAATTGACTTATCAAAATAAACAGAGCATGTGATTTAGGTACATTATGCATAGAAATCGCAAGCATGACAAGCACAATGAATCTTCCACCTTAAAAAGGTCAAGGGCTGGAATGTGCATTCACGCAAATGGGAGTGAATGGAACAGAAACTATTAATTGACAAGAGGCAATTCACAAACATTATGATCACAAAATAGTAAATGTCAAACTGAAGAGTTTGTATCAGATAAGAGCTCAAATGAAAGGTTGTTCGTCTAACCATGCTCTATCATCCATTTTTTAAATAGGCTGTCGAATGATTATTCAGTGTCGCGATAGCAGGAAAGAGCTGAATGAGGTCATTTCGATTACTTATTCGATTTTTAAATCCCTTAGTGCAGATTCTGAGAACCTTTATGTTTTATTGCGTAATAAGCAACCCAATGACTGGGATAGTTACAAAAAATGGCAGTATCTTGGCGTCCTCTGAATTAGTTCACCTGGCGTATCAGTAATCCATTGGGTAACATCTGCACCCTGCAAATGTGCTGTTCAGGTCTCAATTTAAGCTACCTTTTCGAGAAGCCTTCATTACAAATTAAATTCACGGTTGAACTGAAAGAAACGACGATTTCTAGGTCATGAGGCTACATGAGAGCATGTTTATGTTAGTTTAGGCTTATTGTTTACTATTATTTGATAAAGCATGGGAACTCGAGTTCACAGCCTTGGAATGAAGCCAAAATGAAAATAGACACTGGCAATGCATAGCGTGCCCGTTTCCCTATATTGAAAAGAAAAATGGGGGTTTGTAATGTAATTCTATTTCTATGCCTGACTTCTGGAGAGCATCTGACTGCTGCAGCCCGATAACCTCTAAAACAAAGTTCTTGGAAACTTGCAAAGCAAAAACAATAAAAAAAAAGGAAAGCCTCGTTTGGAATTGCATAAACTATTCCAAATCCTGCTTAGGTCTGCTTAAAGAGCACTACATGTTATTGATAAATGATATTTTAATTGCCAAACAAGATGTCACTTGTTTTTCTACATTTCAAACCCTGAGTATAATGAACCTATTAATTGAGCCTCTAATAATGTCATGGAGGAATATTTCGAAATAATAATTATCATAATAATAAAAAAGGCATGAATACTATTTGTAGGCCTGCTCACAGGGTTCAGCAAGAAAATTTTGGAACAATTATCGATTTTAATGTTTAATCTAAAAATGTGACCATCTCACTAACACAAAAACAGCCTCTCCTTGCATGACTCTTCAATTATGCCTTCACTGAACCATCCCAAAGCTTTTATTAAAAAGCCATATAGGCTTAGGCGTGGTTGATGATAGTTTAGTCAATGGCAGTAGCGTGTTTTATATAGCACGAGACTAATGTGGCATAAGTTAATTAAGAGTAAACAGCCATGATATTCATCATAGCAGCCATTATAAAATATCATGTTATTATATAATTGCTCTGTTGAACGTTTAAAGTTCTGAAAAACTAAGGTCAAGAAATTAGTTATCAATCCCTTAGCATAAGCTTATTGGTTCTGTCAAGTGTCAACTTTGGTGAAAAAAGACTCGACTTTCACATAACTATGTCATAATCCATGTATTCAATGAGCCTGGAACAACAACTATTTTAGGCCTTGGCACACTTGCAAATTATTTACAAAGGGATTTTTCCACGAGTAAATTTACATCCCTTCGTGCAAATTATTCGCCCAATTCCCCATTTTTCAGTGGTTAGAGCCCTGGGGAAAACGCCCTGACGCCAAAGGTGTGGTTAATATCTCATACATATAGCATACATGTATTAGCGAAGGCCAACAACGTTGGTTCACCAAAATAAACCAACCACTAGATTTAAATGAGATGAGTTGATTACAGGGCTATGAAAACGTTTTGATAATAACAAGATGAAAAAAGTGACAAACATTAGCTTGCTTAGGAGCAAATTTATATCGAATTAACAAACGAAAGAATGTGCTGGCTGAACCAATGCATTTGTCGATATTGAGGACAAGAATGTAAAATAAATATCACATGGAAGTAATTTAAAAATACGACCTAAAATTTACAATTAGGCTACGATAATATTTGCAAAATTATAATTTAATTGGAAACCTTATCCAGGTGAGGTCACACTGGCATGCTTAAGGCAGAAGATGAAAAAAAGGCAAACACCAACAAACAACCAGGTGCATGCAATGATTAAAAAAGCCAACCAAACCAGTCAAATTAAGAACAAGCAAATATAGACAACCACTGGTTCATCAATTACTTGTAGTGGGATGAAGTCTGCTTTGCAACTATAACATCTGTTAGTTGCGAACGAAAACATTTAATGAACAAAGCTTTGCAAAAATATGTTAGGCGTTTTGTATTTAAACAGCTATCGTTTTGGACGTGTGGATTTTCTCTTCAATGCGCAAGTCTATTGACGTGAAAACTATGTCAGCAGGGAAAGAATATCTTAATGTGTTTTAACCATTCGCTATGCGTTCAAACCAACAAAATGCGGCTGTAACCTTTGAATTAACCTTTCAACTAATAAAATAACATGGACTGATGAATTATAGCTATACTACACAGCACATCGTTACTAACATTAGGGTACATGTATGAGTTCAATTTAACTGTATTGATATGAATTATATTTTAGCCCCCATGTACTCCTCCCCTGAATTTCTGAACACTGTAGAGCTAATCATGACATTCTACTGAAGTAAATTTTATTTCAATAGTTTCTGATCTGTTTTTAAACTTTCTACGGTGACCCATACACAGCTGTCAAGTTGCCATACATTTTTATTGTGATTCACCCGAGTACAAGATATCAAAACTCTCAAAGCAGTCATAGGAAGCTTCATTGGTTTTGGCAGCTTTAATACACTGGAGACCCACTGCCCCCAACATATTACATGTACCACATTTACCAAACAGAAGCAGTGTATGGCATGTCAATGGTGGCCAGAAGGTCAAACGAAGACATTTCCACATTCCCCAGCCAAGTTGGCATGAACCTTATATCGCTACCGCAGGTTATAAAAAGAATATAGGCCATGTGTGAGTACACACATAAAACCCGAAATTATCTAGCTGGAGGATTCCTGGTGCACTTATGTAAGACTAAAAATATCCGCAAGAACGACTAGGATTTCTACCCAAAGAACAACCTGCATGATTAAAGCCAACATTTACATGATGTAAAGACGGCTAATGTTACCCACCACCTAAAATAACTCATTCGAGCCAGGTCTGACCTTTCGCAACGCCGAAAACTGTTTCGAAATAATAAAATAAAACAACAACAAGAGATTACGTTGGGTTTCCCAGCGATATTATCATAGCGCTTAGGCCTAATCAGAAGCAGCCACTTCATAAATCGTGTTTACACCGAACGCAGACATCCATTGTACACCGGATCACTAAATACGGAAACTTACCAAGCTTCTCGCCTTTAACCATATGTCGTTTTGAGCGGCAGGTTTCCTAAAAGTTCATAACAAACCGCAAAGTACCACGTTGTCCCCTTGTAGGCCACCGAGACGATGTTTTGGTACGGATTTAGCACTTCCCTGTTCCAATCAGCCTGGCAAAATCCGTCTTTCCTCTAGGCGCAGAACGTGTGGACGCACCAGCGGTAAACGCGCGGCGGCACACTGACATAAATATCCAGACGAAGCGAAAATAACGTGGCTTTTTTCGGATATTTCTCCGTCAAAACAGCAAACGCAGTCAGCACGCTGAACGTGAAACTGGCAAAATGCACAAGGAAGTGGCCGCCATACTGGAAAAATATGTCGCTAACTTTCGGCTCAAAATCAAGAGAAAAGCCGAATGAGTCATACGTCAATCAAGCTAGGGCTGGCCGATGATTGGTCCAAATTTCCATGGACACTCCTTCCTCACATCTTAGTTTCCGCTGCAGCAGTGGTGCCATCTCGGTGCTGCATTCAGAAACGTTTCTAGCTTCCGAATAAATTAATCAAAATTCATCACTCATTTGAATGAATTGAATTCCGTTATAATTTATGTTCAAATATCGTTGTAGAGAAGTCAAAACTATACCAGGAGCACATGGTTTACAGTTGGTCTTCGGGCTTTTTATGCGCTAGCCTCGAGGGCAGTGCCCTGACAAATTTTTGTTTGAACACGTCCTTGATACGCTCGAAAGCCTACAGGTGGATTGATATTTGATATCTCTATTTTCTTAAAACTTGGTTATTTTGGAAACATCTGATGGCTGGATGCTGCGTGCAGCAGGTGAGTACGAAGTGCTGGTTGTCTTCCCTGAATTGTCAGCTTTTCGTCTCAAGTTTTATCATGTCCTGCTTGTAATATATCGTAATGGCTCAGTTTATCCTTGGCCAGTTTAAAAGGTTACCTTGGAAGTTGTTTTTCTCAGGAAATTATGGATGATGTGGCCATTTCAATTTAATAACAAAATAATACCGGATATTTTAATATGCGTTAATGTGTTGACAACATTTTAAATCATTTCCTAAAAATAATTAATCACGATTTTAAGTCTGCTTCGTTTACTATATTGATATACCGGTGTATTGATTGATCCTACTAAATATAGTAAGCTCTGACCAATTAATGATTTGTATTTTGTAGCTAAGATGTTGCTGTGGACGACAGCCATGCCCTTGTCAATGCATAAAACTCAGCGAATCGACCTCTACACGTTTGTTGTACATCCTTCTTTTATTTTTGAGTGTTGCTATCATGTGCGTGATGCTGACACCTATTGTGCAGGAAAAAGTCATAGAGAAAGTAAATGGATTTGCGTTTATTTCATTTGCGATAATCGTGATTTGAAATTACGCTGAAAACATGTTTCTTATAGTTTCCTTACTACAATGAAACCTGCATTACCTTAAATATCGGTGAAAACTGCAAGCATTTAATAGGCTACATGGCAGTCTACAAATTGACGATAGCCATCGTGGGTTTTTTCTTGACTCTCGCAGTCTTCACGATGTGCATCAATACCAGCAAATCGTGGAGAGCAGGTGTCCATAATGGGTGAGAAACACACCTGTTGACTTCGTGTGTTATACTTACAGTTGGGATGGTTTACAATTCAGTACCAATTTTTACAGGTATTGGGGAATCAAGCTTGTGATTCTGTGCGGCCTTTGTGCTGCATCGTTCTGCATTCCTTCAAATGTGACTGAAATTGTAGTTTTAGGTAAGTTTGCTATGTTCTCAATTGTTGAACTACCATGGAAACTGAATTATTTTGCCTAATTGTGTTTGTTTATGTGGTTGTCTTACAAATAATGTTGTGATTTTTGTCGGGTAGCGTGGATGTATATATGTATGTTTGGCGCCTTTCTTTTCATACTCATCCAACTGCTTTTCCTCATCGAATTTGCTCACAGCTGGAGTGATAAATGGTATAGTAGAATGATTAATGTGTCATTTTGTAAGTGATGCATGCGTAACTATCTAATTTATAGCAGTGTAGCACTTAAAAAAGTTGATTTAATGATTTAATAATTCCCTGTTACAATATTGAAGAAAGTACTAAAACATTTATGGGTTACAAAATTAAAGATGAAATGCACGTTCCTAATGCAATTTTCCAGCATAAAAGAATCAAAATAAATATATGTTATTTTGTGTGATATTACTAATTAATAGAACTGTTAATAAAATAATGGTGCTATATGGATGTATTCTGTCATTGTAAAAGTGGTTGGTATATGCTAGGTACTTTAGGATTAAACTCTTCTGTAACATTTGCTGCTAACCATCTTGATATATTTGTATTTCTTTAACAAGGCAAGAGAATGCGATTAACAGACAGAATTCTTGCTGGCAAATAGGTGAGTGGATTGGTACATCGCAGATAGCGGTGCTGCATGAATGCAATTTTTCACAAAGGGGAAACCTTGTTAAACATGTCTAAGCATGCACTTAACATAATGATCATTTTAGCTTAATTTACAGAAATCTGTTACTCAAATTCCGTAACATATTCACTTTATATTCCAGCCATGGTTCTTTGCACGGCTGTACTTTACATCGGAGTCCTATTTGCTGTATTTCTGTTATTTATTTATTTCACAAGAGCTGAAGGCTGCACAACCAATAAAGTGTTCATTGGTGTTAATGCTGGGCTATGCATTATGTGCACCTTTGTGTCTTCATTGAGTTGCGTTGATCGAAGTAAGTAGGACCAAATAAGTTGCCACCTGTAAATGACAAAAAATCATCAGCGTTCAAAATCAAAAACTCAAACTGCTAGTTGTGCAAGAACATTAGATATATCATCATTATTTACTGGAATTTATTAAAAATACAAATATTAACATGAGTGCTATTTTGATTTTAGGCACTGGAAACACCAGATCGGGGTTGCTACAGTCTTCTGTCATTTGTTCTTACGTTATGTATTTAACTTGGTCGGCCATCTCGAATCAACCCAAACAACCAGGTCATACAAACAATCTGCTGTATTTTAGCTGAAATCTGCAATATATATCAGCGTCTTCTTCATAATATAATTTATATTTATTTTGCATCCCAGAGAGTTCCATAAATGTCACACTTTCAATTTTTACAAATGAGAGCATGCAAGAGTATATTGAAAGTTTTTATTGCGGTCCGTCTGGCATTAGCTTACAATTTAACGAATACCTCATGCCAACAGTCGGAGTCGTCATTATGTTCGGGACTGTAATTTACTCCAGGTAAACATGATTTCCTTGCAGTTGCACCATTAAATTAATTTTAGTGTTATGATATCTTGATCATTCCTCATCTCATAATTTGCTTATAAATATTTAAAAATTAGTTTGCAGGTTTCTCATAAATCTCATCACCTTGGTATTAATAATCCTAGAAAGGTAACGAATTAACTCTTCCATATGCCGTAATAAGTAACTGTTGTTTTTTATAACGAACTGAAGCAAATGTTTTTTTTGTCCACGTTTTAAGCAGAAGAGGTCAGGTTCTCAATCAAGTAAGATTTTCCTATTATTTTATAGTGTACATTACTTTTTTTATAGACAAAAAAGCCCTGATAATGATTTAGAGACAATTATTTGGCAGTTTAGGGAAAAAATGTGTAGTGTTAAAGAGGCATGATTTATGAAAATAAAAAAGTCATTAACGTCATAATTTAAAAATATTAAAATGGTGGTAAAAATGTGTACTTTATATTTAATGCGGTTTGGCTTTGAGGGGGGGAAATGTAACGTTCTTTCACATTAATGAAGAAAATTGATAAAAGGCTATTGCCGAAGTGAAATACAATAATAACAGGCAATGAGTCAAATTAAATTAATAAATTAAGTGCTTTTCTCCCCCTTCTCAACCGAGCAGCTGTAACTCAAAGCTGAACTCAGCGGAAGCTTTTCCTTAACTATAAGTTCCAAGTTTTACTTTGTTTGTTAAGCCTTCAATAAAAACTATGGATGTTTAAAACAGTACAACTTCTTGGGACTAATTCAACAACATGTTAAAAAAAAAAAAAAAAAAAGATGCCACTGATTAATTTCTAAACATTAATTTTCTATGGTTTATTTACCATTTTATAAACGTAGGGCTTTCTGGCCAATCTGAGGAAAATTCATCGCCTGATGCTAAACATGACATCGTGGGATACAGTTATTCATTTTTCCACATCGTTTTCGTATTGGCTTCAATGTATATCATGATGCAACTGACAAACTGGTTCAGGTACATTTTATACTCAATTTAGTCGCGTTTCCATAAACAATTTTTTCGTTCGCCTAATTGAGTTAGTTTTGTTCTAAAACAGACCACATCAAGCCAACATCATGACCTTTGAGAAAAATTGGGCATCTGTTTGGGTGAAGATGGCCTCCAGTTGGACTTGCATGCTTTTGTACATGTGGTACCTCATTGCTCCCGAATGCTGCCCTAAACGACTGAACCACATGATGCATGGAGATTGCAATCGAAATGATGTTGTAACGCCGCAGGCTGGATCTGGCGATCACATCGAACTTCACACATTGCCAGGAAGGGAGGTCATTCAGTGACATTTTCCTTTAAACGGCTCAAACATCCAATATTTTATCAGCAAGAGTGAAATGTTGTTGCCATAACTGTTTTGATATTTGCACTGTGTTTTTGAAGAATTTTACCTCACAACTGTGATATCGTTTTTAACAGAAAAGTTGATACGTATATTTGTAAGAATAAATTCGAATGTGTTTAGTGCTTTTTGCACAAACGAAAACGTTTTACTTGTGCTCAAGAGAGATTTGTGCATGGGAGAACAGTGAAATTGTCACTAATGCAAGTAACTATTGAATGTTTCAATGATTTATGTTTGTATTTATAATACAAGTATATTGAGATTCACAACTACTGTGAGATTTTAACCAAGTCTCTTTCTCACTTTGAATACTAGGAAGGAATAATGTGAATGCAATTTCAGAATGATTCTTAGAAAACGACACCTTTAGTTGGAAGTGTAGAACACACATCAATGATACCCCCTCAACACTCATGAGGAATGTAATGGCGCTTGTGTGTTTTATACAAATTCAAACTGAGAACTCCAAATATTTTTTATAAAATGTTATTATTACTATCGAATAGAATGCAAGCTTTACAATAGTAACGGAACGAACATGTATTTTTAGAACATATTGAAATTTATGTAATGTACTATTTTCTGAATATATTATCTATGTTAAAAGCTGCCAGTAAAAGTGAAACAAAATATGCCAAGACAAAGGCATTGCTCAAATCGTCAAACATACGAGTTTTACAACATTACATTAATTTCTATGAAACTCATGCCAGAAAATAATTTAGCCCTTATTTTCCCTACCCATTAAAATGAGTTGTAACATGATGACTTAAATACGGTATTACTATTACTCCTTCCATCACACTTATTTTCCAACCATGTCTTTTATTTACAATTTCATTATTAGACGTTTCCTGTTATTCGTCCTTCAGTTTGTATACAGACCTTCGATACCTGACAGGTTACTATCATGGGAAACATGCAGGACCTGTTATTATCCAGCCAAGGCAGGTATTGAAGGTCCTTGCTGTCCTTGTACAAACTGGAGGACCCGTAACAGGAAAGGTCCTTATCATGTAATCATACCCCTGTTTTTATATTGATGTATTTGTGTACATCCTTAATTTTATATGATTCAGTCTAGTTTTATGAATTGGAACTACTACATTAGTTTAGTAATATTTGATTATCTTTAACATCACAACATTAAACGTGAGTTTCTCGAAATGTGTAAGATTTTGATAATTTAAAACACGTTTCAGCGTTGAAATATGATTAATGGTTTGTATTTTTCAATGAAAATAAACTTCATGTGTGATGTCTTCTTTAAAAATTGGACAGTAGCAAATTTATGAACAACCCAAAGTGAATAATTACTCGAAAAGCAACGGTCAATTGGGATAAAAAAACAGTTACTTTAAATGTGCAAGATTCGTTTAATTTAAAATACTTTACAGCGCTTAAATATAATCATTACTTTATTTTTTACAATAATAATAAACCTCATGTGTAATTTCTGTAAAAATTGGTCAGTAGCGAATTTATCAAAAAAACCAAAGTGAATAAATACTTAAAAAGCCAACAGTCTGTCGTGGTAAACTTAGGTTGCTCAAAATGAGCAACATTCTGTAAATTTAAACACTATACACTATTTAAATATAATTATTATTTTTTTACAATAAAAATGAACCTCATGTGTACTTTTTTGCATAAAAATTGGTCAGTACAGGCCATAATGACAATTTTTTGAACAATCTAAAGTGAATTGATACTCAAAAGTTATATATGTATATAAAGGTATACAGGCTATATCTTATTGAAGTCTCTTTGGAATTGGTGTGATGTGTAATTAATTTAATTGAGTTCCCTGGAGATTAGAGTAACAATTAGTGACCTCCAGGTTGAGATTTACGTGTATGCGAAGAATCAGTTCAAGCGAAAGGTTATGTAAAGTAAGTGTATTTTGTCTATGGGGGTTCAACTGAAAGCTGATACCATTAATAAAAAGGAAGCATATAATATTGTGAATATGTGCAATCAGTCAATGTTAAATGTGTGGCTGGTTAATGCCGATAGAGTTCATCATATGTTATTTCATAACTCATCAAGCAAATGAACAGCAAATATACATGTTGAAGAAATCAGTTCTCGAACCAAGGATATAGATTTTTTTACAATATTCTAAATGTAGCTATAAATTATGTTTACAGGATTCTGAAAAATGTCAACATATATTTTGAAGGATTTTCTTTAGATTGGTTTGATGCTAACTTAGTATATTCCTTGACATTTCTAAACAGAATTGTTATATAAAAGCAGGCAAATATTGATATGTATATGTAGTTGACTCCGGTGTTTTGTTTATTAGAAAACTTTCACAACAAAATTTTGATAAAAATATGGGCAAAAAGTAATGTGCTGAGTGTGTGAAAGGATAGAAAACAAATTTGACACTCTCTCCCCATTGGTTAGAATTTAAGCTGAGCAAAAACTGAGTCCGAGTTCCTTTTATATCATTTTTACCATTTTGTATAATTTGTGTATAGTTGGGGGAGGGGGCAGAAGAAAGTTAGGCAATTAACTACGATGCTTATCTTCGGAGGTTTCATTGAGAGGAAAAACCCGTTTTCGGAAGTCGCATAACGGTTGTCATCTCACACCCTGGTGTACAACTAATTCTACACCGGGGAAGAAAAATCTAGTAATTAATGATAATACGTTTCTGAAGCAAAAATGCCTCATTTTTTTCTTAGTAAGCATCATTTTGGTTAGGCCTTAAAATTGTACCATTAATGAAAGATGCTGTTGGCTGTAAAGCAAAATGCTGTATAATGAAACATCTTTTGTAATTACAAACCTACATAAATTACACAGGATACATTCCAAAACTCATTTAAAAAATGTTGGCTAAAAATGTAGAAATTTAAATTTTACTTTATTTCAAACTAACGTTCCATTACGCATTTTTAGAGCAGCAAAACAAAACTGGCAAATAAAAATACTTAATAATTAAACAAAATATCGAATAGTCTGCAGAATCGCATGACACCATTGCTGCCACTGGCCTTCGCTTAAGTTAGTTCGCAAATGGCAAGTTCACTTTAAACCAGCACAAAAATTATCAAGTTTGAGTTGCTCATCCCTATGGAAAAGGATTTCCAGGATTACACCATTTAAAGTGGTAATAAACCTGGATTAGTGACCTAAATGCTTTCATAACCCTCAAAGACCCATGCACTTTCACGCATTTGTGTTAGACAACATCAGGTTTCATTAGAGATGACCGTACAACGAAACACCACTAGCGGTAAAATGAAACACAAAACAAAAAGGCCGTTACAGCGAAACGGCGTTTAAAGAGCGGCTGTATAGTATAGCGATCGAGGTGTAAGTGCATTGACGGAATTCCCAACATACTCTAACTTCAAGAAACAATTACATTTCCTATAATTTTATTTTAATGGGCGGTTGAGAGCAACAGTTTCATCGGACATGACAATTGCTTCTAATCATTTAATCCCGACTCCTGAGCGAGTATTTTTGTTTTCTGGGCACCGGTCCAATGGGGGTAAATGACGAAGTGCCATTGAAATCACAAAACTTCTTGATGAGTGAAAAGCACGTTTTCCTGAAGCAAGTTGGGCGAAGAGAGGCACACAAGAGGAACCGCTCGCCTCGCCTTTTTCATTGCACCAGAAAAAAAGGAGCAGCTCGTGTTGCAGCTGGACCTGGCCAACAACAACATCATCTTCGCACTGAGATCACCGCCAGATTAGCAAGCATTGAACTTGGGGTCTGAACACACTTCGCTGCTATCCTTCTCTTTGAACCAGCCTGGATGGAGTTGGGGGAGTTGCAGCAGCTAGGGAGCCAACGAAAATGCCTTTTGTTTTCTCGTTTTTTGCCTCTGATGCTCAAACAACAAGACTGTCCTGTTGACGAAAGTTAGTGGCCAATCGTGAAAAAACAAAGTACTGACACAACCTCCAGCTGCCTGTCGAACTAGCTGGCGGATTCACTGCTGACAATCCGACAAAATCGAGGACAGGTGGGCGAAGCAGTTTGAAAATCTACTGGGAGATGAGCCGGAAGTTCTTCATTCCAGAAATTGTGCATCTTCAACCATTCAAGTACGTAGCATGCCTTCATAAGAATCAGTCGATGAGGTATGTCTTTGTGTTTCTTTTACGTGTACTTTTTGCTTTTTGGGAATGATGAAAACACATGTACTCATTTGGAACGGAAACTTTTGCGAATGTAAAGCGTGGAATTGAGCCTATTATTATATAAAGTTTATTTATATTTGCTTTTGGAATGTTTTGTGACTTTTAATCTATTCCATGCTCGACAAAATTTAGAAAGTTGTAACGTTTCAGTCGCTGGAATTTTATAAAAATAAACACGCTGAAGAGCTTGCTCAAGTTGGGCATTAGAAACACTTAGTACTTTCGAAAAATCCATATCCAGCTTTCAAAATGAACTTTTTTTAACTTTCGAAAAGCGGTCTTGAGCGACAAATGAAAATTGCTTTTTACAGTACCAAAACGTTTTGCTGAAAAAAGGTATGATTGTAACTGCTTGCAACATTTTCCGCTTATAATTGTGGTAACCAATATAATATTGGTTATTTGGAAAGTAACTCAATTTTTCAATTTATAATGTTAAGCAAAATGCATCTGATATATGTAAAGAAATTCTGTTAGATCGTAAATTAGAACTGCTCAAAGAATTGTAAGTTGTTTTTATGAAAATATATTATTAAAGACGATTAGGTACATTAAACAAGGTTTGAGGCCAGCCGGGCATCTCCTTACAGAAAAGAAAAAAAACTGGCTTTCCTTGTATCTGTTCTTAAAATATTCAAGCAATTTGTAAAACATTTTAAGTTTATTAGAAGCAATCAAATTTGCTTAAAAATCGCATTCCAGTGTATGTTGGAAAACGTTTTTTGTACAATCAGTATAAGAGAATGTAGCAATCCCAATATA
>JAQIXS010003634.1:0-17499 GCA_034700785.1 Rossiulus vilnensis | reverse complement strand
TAAACCCACGCCTTCCTTTGTTGGATTGAAATGGATCAAGGTAGGACTACTTTAAAAGTGGCATGTAAACGTAGTGAAAGTCTTTACCAACATCTCTCCTCACTTCCAATCCTTATCGTCAAACCATTACAATCACGTCTATGGAACCTTATACCAAGCTGCATAAAATCTTAGTGGCAGGAAGGAATCCTACGTTTAGGTACAAAATACACTGAAATGTGACCCTGGTTTGCTATACACATTTCCTCCCGCGGTTTGCACATGCATATTCATACACAGACTAATAGATGAGGCAATTTAAATTCCTGATTCCCCTCAACTGCATTACTGTTCGGCGAGCCAACAAGCCAGCATTCGAAACCAGAAAATGAATTTCATTTCCAGAAAAGCCGCAAACGCCCCGAATAATAGGGCCATCAATACCACAGATGGGGAAAGATGACACATCAGCAATAACCAAAATGCATTCGCCGTCAACGTTTTGCAGCAAGTGATCAAAATGTAATCTGGCGCATGCATCTTCGCATCAGGTTTGTGCCAATGTTGTCATCGAATGACGGCCAAGATTACAAATCACCATTCACAATCATCTGCAGGGGACTGGCGCCCGCGGACTTACCTTCACATTTTTCAATTTTCCAAAACGACGCATTGATGCAGGCTTACTGCGAACATGCATATTTGCGAAACGAATTACTTCCAAAAGCAATGATTAATTGGCAGCAGAAGCTGATGACTTATGCGCCGGCCTCACAAGATTTGTAGCCGAGGATTTGCGATGCTAATGACGATTGTATTTAACGACCATGTTTAAGCACGATCCATGGGGAACATGATTTTCATTTAAATTAGGAAACCATGATGGCCATGCATCACCAGGCAAAATTAGCAAAAGCTGGAGGGCCACAGCAAATCACGAAGTGAGCCAGAACCCCAGGAGGGGCGCTTATGTGGTTTAAACATTTTGGGAGCACACTTCCGTACAAAACTTGAATGAAGATTTGCGAGTTAAAAATAAATACAAAATTACGCCGCTTTGACCATCAAACACGTAAAAAGACGTAAAAAGATGTCTGCCATGCACAAAATTTACATTTATATATACTTAGTTATAATTGCTTAATCTATTTTTCCGTGTCCAATTGATTGTAGACTAGGATCTGTACTGTTTTTATAACTTGAGAATTTTCCATATATTTATTTTAAAAAAATAAAATTTGAAAAAAACAATTATTGAGGTTGCATAACTTGTTTTTATAAATGAACGGGGATTTCCGAATTATAAAAAATGGCTCATACCCCTAGTGGACGACCAATAGTGCACGGGAAAATTTTGTTTTGCACGGTGAGCATTCTTTTGGCTCAGCCTTGAAAGCATTAGAAAGATAAACCGTACTTAATCATTTCTTTTGAGAATGAAATTTACAGTAGGCGTATGTTGATTATACCACAGTTTACCACAGTATACCACAGCATTCTATCACAGTTAATTAATGCACTCTTTACTCATGGAATTAAAGTCGAAATCGATAGACTCACTGTAAGTGCACTTTTTGAACAAAACCAATGCTCATTCATGAGATTGATGAGCAATACTGATGCATAAGCATTTATAGTTTAAGCCTTCAATTTAAATGCTCCTCAATTTTACACTTGCCAATTTCACACATTATTCAGAAGAAGAATTGAAGATGACGCAAGTTCACGTATTGGCATTATTATAACATTGGCAAATAATGTTGCTGGACAATCATTCTTTAAGTCTTTGGGCATTCTTAAGCATTGCGTATTAATACAATTAATGGCGTTTAATTGCAAAACTTTCAAATTTCACAGACAAAATATATAGCCAAATTTACAAGATTAAACATTATACTAATTAACGTCGTATACGACATTCACATGCTAGGCAATAATTCCTTAAATCGCATTATAAATACATGCAACTACAAGTAACTGCATTTTTTCGCGGAAATAATGAATTTTATGGTTAGGTTTCCCGCATTCATGTTTTAATCTAGCATGAATACATGCACTTATTTATATTTGGAAGGAACAATAAGTCAATTTGCGTTTAATATAAATATACATACAGTATATACATGTATATACTGCATAGACTACTTAATGGTAAAGACTTTAACTGCTTCTGAAATACCAATTTCTTGCTCGTGTGAGTGTTTAATATCGGCTAAAGATTGGGATATCATTCCGAATTGCACATTATGTTTGTGACCGTATATTTTAACCATTGTGAACGTGGTTATATTTTAACCACCACAAAATGGTTCTTCAATATGATCAAAGTGGGTTTATGCTCGCCATAACTTAACCTCAGTTAACTGATACTTGGGGTTGCTCTTGGTCGTCACACCAATTAACATTACTGTTATTCCCTAGTTATAGCGAAAATAACGTTTTATGACTCGTGCATCAATTCGCATTACTCTGCACATAAGACAATGTTTCCTTCAATCTATTAAATTGATTGGATGGCAACAAAAGCCCCGGCAACATTAACAAGCCTAAACGGGCGTAATTATACTGGGTTCCATAACCCTAGTATGGCCCTACGATACAAACGAGCCTGGCTTTAAATCCACATTAATGCGCAATAAATCTGTTAAAATCGCTTATAATTGCGTTCTGTTAAAAACCGAGCTCGGGGGCATTAGACTCATTAGTCAGCATTAATAATTCATTAGAAGCAATTTCCAAAACTGATACGTAAATAGTTTATTATCAACTTTTTCTATGGGGCGCCATGGGCTTTTGAGTGCGGATGCACCTGCCAAATGAGAGCATAAACTTCAAAGTGGATGTAAAGTAGTAGATAAAATTAATCTCGTCTATTAATGCTCCGATCTGGTGATACATGCCGTTACGTAATTTAATTACAGGCACGGATAATGAACCTGGTCTCCCCATATTCATCTACTTAATCGTAAAATTGCGCACCGCAAAATTGGATCATATTTAGTGGTTCATAGTGGCAGCTTACTCATTTCAGTTTTGTTACAACGAAGAACAAAATATCGTCATAACATGCAGGTCTGTCTGTACGACTATATGTGTAATTTTTGTGCTTTTTGCTCGGGTAAAAAGTCTTTTCTTCATTCGCTTGAATGGTTGACTGCATGTCCGAAGATAAATCGGAGAACAACTAAGATTGTAGATTGCTGTATCATAAAGCAAAAAATCTGGGAAACATCTGCGTGGTCATAACTTGTATGCCAAATAATTTAATGTAATTTATTTCCACATAAAATGTATGTTATCAACGATCTGGCGCAACTATTAGAAGAAGCTACTGTCAAACTTGACTCACAAATATTGATTGCAATACATTTAGAATATTATCGATTGCATACATTTAGAATATGATCTTATGGCATAAAATAATGAAACATTTAATCAGACTGGCTTTTTAACATGTGACAAATAATGTATTGCAATAAGGTGTTCATTTATTAACTTCCTTGACATTTCCTTGACACAATTTAAAGATAATCATACCGACATTCGCAAGCGGGAGTTTTCTCGTAAGTTCTATTCATAAAATTTATTCAACTTGCTTGCAAATCTTGAAGTAAAGTTATGCAGGTCAGCGTACGTTCATTCCATTTTTAAGGGAACGTAAATTGAAATTTAAAAAATACAATGGGTTTGGTAACCTTTGATCAATAATAATAAAATAACATATGTTGACTGATTACACACCGTTACTATTCGCCATATCTTTGCCGACAGTTTTAGGGTACTGAGTTGAATTCAATTAGGTTTGGTTGATAGATGTACATGTACGTTTAATAATGTTTTAAAATAATATTTTCATTGTGTTTGTGTTCTTCCTTATTTTTCCTGTTTTCACTTTACAATAAATGAAATTATTTTAAAACAAAATAATTTGGCCGCCCTTTATATTTGGGTCGATTACAATGTACAGTGAATATAATTAAATCCAAGTTGTCAAGATGTGATGGTCAGATATATTGTATGAAAGATAAAGCAGTGAAAAAAATTTACATTTAATAACAGTTTTACAAAACAACGCTAATAAATTCATGAAAATAATCTATGGTTATAGTTTGAACAAGAATATTGCTTAACCGTTTTTTATCATTATTAATGTTTACATGTGAACGGCACATCTACATACCCATCTCATAAGCTGCAAGTTTCCCTTAAAACTGAGTGCGATGTTATGGCTTGAGAATTTCTATATTATGGTGATTAATAAGCAAAAGATATGAATTTTAATGTGCGCATTATATAGACATTTACTATCCGTATCTAAGCCGTTGAAGAAATTGAACGAAGAGTGGTTGAGGATTAATTGTCTTTCCTACGCATCTTTCGCTTCCCATTATTCGAATATGTATTTTTAGCTTAAATTGCACTTGCGAATAAAGGAATTATTTTATTTTGTAAATTCTGAAAAGGTTTAATTAAAAGATAACGAAAAATAAGTCTAATATACAAAAGGTAAAACTCAGTAGCGCACTTAAGACGTCTTTCAAAGTACATGTAACATTTGTGCAAATGTTACATGTTATACCTGTTTGCTTAATATCGGTAGCAACTGAAACTTTAGAATGCACCAACTTTGGTAATATTTTCTGTACATTAAATATGTATGCGTTAGAGACAATTTATTCAATATGCTAAGATAATTAGCCAGGCCATTAAAGCACTAAAATAGCTTTAGTGAATGCAGTTTGAATTTCAAAAAAAATACGTGTTCATGCATCTTCTCTATATTTCCTTAACAAATTTGTATCTGCATTCTAGCTTAATTTACCGCATGCTTTAACGAGCACACCCTGAGATAATCACAATCTTCTAAATACAGTAAATTTAGAAGTGCATAGCGGGTACTTAAATTAATGGCATAATCTGTAGTTTCACTCAATAAATATATGAGCTTACATAGTCATATAGAAAACACTTTCAAGATAAAAAGGTTTGAAACAACAGTTAACAAAAGCTTTTGAAACCCCGTTTAAAAACCAGGAAATTATCTGTGTTAAGGAACAGGTTCATGTTTAGGAGTAAAAATTTGCAATGAAAAGCATTTACGAATTTCATACAATTAAATTTTCGTTATCATTGGGCATTACCGTACAATGAAAACTGTACAATCTTACCACGTACAATTGTATATTAATGTCCCGACACGGATGTAAAAAATTAAATATGTACATTATTTATGCGACTCATTTCATGTATAGTTAGGCCAAAAATTGGCTACAAATGGACCTACCCTATATGAACATTTACAGCTATGATCATACATGTATATCTTCATAAATGCATACCTGGACATTGACATGCACAACATTTGTTTACGGTGAATGAACATCAGTGAAATTGACTTTAGCAGAAAATCGCTTATAATAATATACTCAAATGAATATACAAGTTAGATCACATTTGCATTACAACATGTACATGGCATTTAATGGATATTTATAAACATAACAGATCATATTCAAAATAAACAAATTTACATTATCAAACAATAATACCCCAGGCAATATCAAGTGAAAAAAGTATGCAAAGATTTTTAATGCTGACCTGTTTTTATCCTAAAATTGACATATTCAATCAAATATTTTAGAATAAAGTATTACCCATATAAAAATCATTAATGCATTCGTACATGATCTGCTGATTTAATTTGCTAAAAACCACGATAATTAATTATTCTCTTGCATCCATACTTTCCATATTGGTCAACAAATTAGTGTATCGATTTTTCTAAAGACTAGATGCTACCTGGCTTTATATTCAGTTATATTGCAATATACAGGGTATACTTCATCCAGGTGTTAACTTCGAGAAAGGCAGTGTTTTCAGACTTTTCGCTGAATCGATGAAGCAGAAGAAAGGGTGAAAATGTTTCTGGTGCACGAGCATCCTATAAAAGCAGTATTTAGTTCGGAGTTTTATCTCATCTCACAGATGCCAATTCTCATTGAGATGCTTACCAAAACTGGAAAACAGCCCGATGGGAGTTATTCCGCTTTCCTTTTGTCACGCTCTAAACACTCAATTGGAGTTTTAATACAGGATATCTAGTGCTCCAAGGTGGATTGTTAAAGTATGTAGCTTACACACAAACAAAAAACAACGTAACGCTTTGCACGAAATGGGCTTGTTGGTGTTGCCGATTGTCACACAAAAAAATGGCGAGATGTGCCAAGGCGTGATTCCTTGCTCCAATTGTCTTTGCTGAGGCGTATGCAGTCAAATTTCATTAGGTGAAAGGGATCATACTCTACTGAAATATTCAGAGATGCTGGTGTGTAGCATATAAGCATAAGACAATGTCGGAGTTGGAATGTGTGTATCATTGATATGATATTCATCACACTTATCAACAATGTGTTTCTTAGAATCTGCATGAAGGCAAAATCAATAAGCCAGATAAAATAAATGTCAACAAATGCCGTGCACAGACCTGAGATAACACAGGCCATGAAATCAAATATGAAATTCTTAAAAGTATAAATAGATGTTGGGTAGTAAATACATATTCCGAGCCTGCAATAATATAAGAAAGCAATGGCATAACGATGTTCCGTTGAAACATCAATTTAGCTCAGCCCAGTTGGTTTCGATACTAATCACATACCAGTATTGAGGCTTTTAACTTAAAAGTAAAACTCGAAATGGACCCATTAAGCCTACCTTATCACAAACGGGCACAAAAAAGGTATAACGGCAATTGAAAAGCCCTCCCCGAATATACATCAAGATGATTAAATTCTGGTGGAAATATTTTATTTCGCCAAAACAACAAGCTAGGTAATTCACATGGGACGGTGAAAATTACCTTCGCATCCACTTACATTGAGTTGGAAAGAATGTTTTCTTCTGTAAAGTTAATATGGCAAAGCCCACGTACATGTAAGCCTGGCATTTGTTAACCGATCTGTTTGGAGTAGGAGAAACAAATAGTGCTGAAGTTGCAGCTGAACTATTAAGCTACGCACAAGTACAGTTTAAGATTGGATCAGCATATTAAACTTAGCTTGTTTAATGTCGTCAATTACTTGAGAGGTCAAATTTAAGATCGATTGACCTAAAATTGACGCATTTATAGCCAATTTTATACTATGTTACGCGTGTATTTTGGCATCAGTTTTGCACCTTTTCCTGGTCAAAATAACGTAATTTTGTCCAACTTAATTTAACTTCGTCATTTGGATCACTTGTAAAACTTGGGACAGGACAGAGCATGGGTGGTTGAGAGAGGTTGTCATAAATGCAGACAATAATGGACCAGATAGAGAGGGTGGTGGTTAAACGTCGACTTTGTGACTGCCGTTCTTTATGGTGTTCCTCTACCATGACTAATGCCATGCACAACTACAAAAAAAAATAAAAAAAACTGCTGTAAACTACCAGAAACGTTTAGATATTAAATCAAAAGTTTGAATGTTTCTTTAGTAAGTTAGTAAGAATTATCCATGCACAATATTGCAACACTTAAGCTGATCTGCAATCACCAAGTAATGTTATCGACTGTTAATTAGCAATAAATGCACTGCATTTGTAATTTTAATATGCCAGGAAGTACCAGAAAAAAACTGCATACACAAACCACTTTTGGAATCTGTAGGAGAGTGAAAGGGATCAAATCAATGACGTAAATTCTTTCTGTGCAGGGTTCTATATGACAGGAATAATTAAAGTAACGCTAATATGTAGGCCTATATATATATATATATATAAGATATGTATATTCTGAAGCCATATGCTCACATTAACCGACCGCATTACAGTTAACTGAACATAACAGTGCATCCATTTGTCCCCACAAAGATCACAAACCGCATTAGGTAAACATTTTATGGTAACAATTAGCCGCTGGCTATTAACGTTTAATTAATTAATTAATTAACGTTTAATATAACCGCATATTCGACTTGAATATATGAATCAATTCTGAATAAGACGCTCAAAGTTCATAGTGCAGATTATATTTTAACTGAAACGTTTAGTAGCCGGAATGAACAAATAATACCCCAATTGCAGATTTTATGTAACATAACATGTATTAATCGATAGTTCTTTTTAATTAACGACGTAATTTCGGTTTATTCGTGGAATGAATTAGCGATTAATGGTGGACGAAATATTGGATCAATATATCAGGGTTGAAAAAATCGTGACTGTAAAGATTGTACTTTTGCATCATATAGAATATGCCACATCAAACATGTATGCACTGTAAATAAAGTTAGCACCATATGAACTGGGGTTGAGTACTTTTTCCGCCAGGATTGAAACATGAATCTTAGATTCAAGTATGGTTCTAACGTTCAGCTGCCTGTTATTTGTAAACCCCTCTTGTTTGGTGACACAGTATACTGTATTTAATGTATATTCAACATTCTACTCTAAGCCGTCGACAAATAATCGCTTTGCAATCTCACAATATTAAGCTCCACTATAAATTTCACTTTTTTATTTTAATAAAATTCAGTCATCTTGTTAGCCTACATGTATACAGCTATCAACACACAAAAGTTTCCATTCTGTAAATATTTAATAAAAGTTTTTTTGTAGTGTTTATAAAATACACTTGTAATTTCAACGTTACTCTGAGATCCATCTGAACGGGTAAAATGCCATATGTTCTTAAATTAGCAATTCTTATTGGTTTTCTCATTAAGCATTTTTGTAATTCGTATTGGTACGCCCACTGCTAATAGTGCCATTCAATCTGAAAAATAAACAAGTTAAAACAACAAACGATTCGATGCTCACTACCGTTAACGACTACAATTTAAATAAGTGTATTTAAGTGTTATGCATTTGACCAAATGGGTATACAACATTTAAGAGACATACAGAGAATTAAAACAATAACACCTTATCATTGTTTAACAGCTTTATATTCACGACTGCTTTATTCTTGTTCCGTTACGCTAAATAATGTGCTCTTGACGTTCTCGTTTGGCATCTCAAACTTTGATAGACATCATTTTGTACACGAAATTGAATTTCAAAGGATTATTTTTTTCAAAAATTACTTAAATTGTAGTTGCAAATGCCAATCACAAGACAAAACTTTTTCGAGAGAAAACCTATACTTTTTCTCTGAAGGGAAGAGTTTCGAGGTTAATTAAGCAGTCAGTTACAAGCGCAGATACCGGAATTAACGTTAAACCCTTCAGTACGAGCGAAAACGATGAGAAACGGAAGTGCCGGGGAAAAAACGTAAACCACTTTTGGAAGCTGCATGAATGCAAGAGGAGATCAAAGAAATGACGTAAACTCTTTCTTTGCAGGGTTCTATGTGACACAAATAATTAAGATGAGGCTAAATATAAGCTTTTGAAGAGCAGCATCGACCTTAATTAAAACAGATTTTGGTTTTCGAGATGATATGTTTTTAAAAAAACATCACGACAAACAAACAGATATCATTTACGTCGATCACTTTCAGATGCCCTATGACCCCATCATCAAAGGACGGACACTTATTTACACATCATATTTGATCACCAATAATGGTCTACACCAACGTCGATTTCAACACTGCTTGAATTTGACTTGGCTAAGTATTCGATTTTGCAATACAATTTCTTATTGTAAGGCAATCCAAGCCGCAAGTTCAAAGCTTACGTTAGGTTACTTAAAAATGCATTTCCTTGAACTACTGCAAATACATTTACATACATGTATATCACAAAGCATCCAATTTAGTATCCAACTAACCTTAATATTGGACTCCCAGTAAACATCAACTTAATGTGCCAGATGTAGGTCAACCCTTTTACAAATAATTTCATGCTCATTGAATCTGGTTTTTTACCCTTTTTGTCTCCCGCATAATTATTTTTTAACCTTTATCGTATTTATCACTATATATGTTTGATATTTTTTTTAGATTATATTTATATGTATTGAAATTTTATATGATATTTCACTAATATGTTGGCCAAAAGGGTTCAATGCCCTTCGTGCACTGAATACTCTTTCATATATCATATTTAAAGCGTAAAATAGATCCAGGCATTTCATTTTTGAAATTAAACGCTGCATTTTGACTGCATTCAAAAATTCTGATTCAGAAAATGATAAAACAATGTCACACATGCCATGTTAATGTTTGTAGCATCAAGGTTTGACCACGTAATGGTTCGATTTTGTATTCACTAAAAAGAACTCATGATGAAATCCATATGCCCGTTAAACCAGGCGCTTACCTCGTTTCTGGGTGGTTACCAACATCATTTCTAAACAGAATGTATAATAGTCAAAAAGAAAGTAAATATATATATATGGTATATCAGAATGAGGTAGGAGGTCCATATGCCAAGAGAAATCGGGATGATTCGAGCAGCGCAAGTGCAGACTTGGTGGAGCTCGGTGGAGGCTGCCTCCGACACTTATCTCGCACGTTGAGGCCAGCTGTAGCATGCATAATGCGAATCATAAATTGGTAGGTAATTGTGGAAATAGCAACAGCATGGTCGCTCCACCAACTCCCGCTTCAAAGTCGACGAATTTCAGTCCCCGCTCACGCAAGAATGCCCCCAAAGCGGGTAACGATACAAGTTCTAATCAGATAAAGAGCTATTGAAATAAAAATTGCCCAGGATTCCCCATTTATGGCAATATTTCGGCTGAGCCTATTCGCCCGACCATAATCCACCCTGCAGAAGGCGGCATTGAAAATTGCTGAGTCGTCTTTGCAGCTATCCGAAGAATATATCGGTGCTTTCTTATGCAGGCATGCAGAAGAGACTTAAGCAAATGCTTAACGCCAAGATGCGTCTTCAGGGCCGTCGCTCATATGCTCGTCGCTCCAGGAATGCAAAAAACCCATTCTTCACCGCTCGCATGTTTTATTCAGCCGGGGCTATTTTCGGGTGACGTAATAGGCGAAAAGTGCTACGAATCTATGAAACTGTAAATCATAAAGACATATTGATGGAGGCCTCGCAGGAAATGCATGAGGTGCATGCAGCTTGCACCGTGCGTGCTCCGCATGCGATTTGCCGATCCTCGAGCAGCTGTTGAGGTGATATCGCACACCGACTCCACCGACGTGCCTTCATTTGCGCGAGGTCATCAGCGACACATTACTGTACCATAAATCGGAGATGGAACGCTGTTAACATGCCAGGCAATCGCCTTTCCAATAGACCCCTCGCAAAATCCCAGCGCCATCCGTCATAACTTTACTGTTGCAGAGCCTGGTAGCGCAGCATGGCTTCCAGAAATGCAACTAATGGGTTGCTCCCTTCAGAACTCCAGCACCATCTATAATGGCGTGCATGCAAGTGCGAGACATAGCCAGCTAAAAAGCCCTAAAGAACGCATAAATAATGTCCCTATTGGTCACCGGGACTTATAAAACTCTGAAATTTGTTGGGATGTACCTAAGGTGCCAAAACGCGCGCTATAAAGGGATTTTTTAAAATACTGTCGACTCTCGGTGTAACGAACGCCAAGATGGGGCGTCCAATACCTAGACTGCATTATACTGAGAGATTGGTTTTTACACATTGGTTTCGCTCATATGCAGCTTTCATTACTTTTTATAACTCCTAAAGGTTTTTATGCATGCACACTATTCAAGTCAGCTTTATTTTAATTGTATTTTGATCAAAGCGGCACCGCACAATATGTTAAAGTACAATTACACATGTCCGTTAATAGACACATTTTCAAGCTACAATTGTCAGACGGTTAATGGAAAAAATCCAATCACATCGAATTTTCATTTGCTATATCGAGGCTTTTCTATACAACGTTCGTTATATTGAGTGGCTAATACATCAGAGGTAATGGGCTTTTTGGCCTGGACCAGACAATTTTGTTATATCGAGTACATTATAACGAGAATCGATTGTATTCCTCTAAAGGGGTTGAACGAAGAATTAAATGCTTGCTGTTGCCGATACCTAGCTGATAAAATTTTGAAGGTTGGTAGCGATGTAACCTAAGGTGACAAAAATGTGCACTTGATTTTGATGAAATGGGGATTTAATTCAATTCAGAACAGCACCCTTCTGTCAGAAACTAATGCCAACTGTTAGTGGGTTAAAGACATACTAAATTTATTAGGTGTTTATACTAGCTACCAAGCTACAGTGGATCAGGGGTGGGCAACTATTTTTAATGTTGCCACAGCTGTGTCGAATAAGAAGTAAAATTAGCCACACCGTGTAAAAATGGAGAATTTTTTCTCCCTTAAGCCTTTGTTATTTCTGTAAAACATCATGCTAGTCCACCACGCTTCATAATCAATGCTATTTTGGAACATGCAGAATATCTTTTTGCAAATATAATAAAATAATGATAAATATAATTAGAATATTTACCAAGATTTGCTGAATATTATTTAATAGAACACTGTAGGAAAAAATACATGTTTTCGAAAACAGATACAAAATTTGGAAAAATTGAATAAAGGAAAGTCAAAGCCACAATTTTTGGAAAAAATAATCACCCTCGCATTAAAAGTGGATATTTTGGCGCTTGATGCGTTATGGTTTGGCACCCTAAAATAGTGGGCATTTCAATCTCGTTGCAAGGACTGTCGTCTCCGATAAAGCAAACCCATCCCCCCTCATCAAAAATTCGAGATACATGCATCTTTGTAAGGGTTAGGACGGCATTGATGTTCAAACTTGACAGACTGGAATTTCGATTAGCAGAGGTATTCTGTTTACATTATGGTTGCTTAGCGTTTTGAGGATTGTTGATCTGCTCGATGAGCTTCATGATTGCCACTAGGTGGTTTTCTCTTAAATTAAAAAACTACGTATCGGTTGCATCACAGGGCCATTGATTTTATAATCTTCGCATATCACAATAATGACTTGTATCAAACTTGTCCCATAAGATGCTATTTGCACAGTCAAGTTGTAGGAAATTACAGAGATAGAAGTTAAGGAATACAACCGCTATTATTTCATCGCTAGGTACACCATGCTGTATTGTATTTTTGCTTTGTAATTATAACAGAAGGTACGCCAATATCCTAATAATACAGATATTGAGAAACATTTCCCATGGCATGCGGGGATAAAGTGAAAAAGGCAGAAGCAGAACCAATACACTTTATTAAATAAATGATATTCCCAATAATATACTGCCATTTCCTACCGCTTTCGTCTCAATAATTCACTTACTATAGTGTTTCGCATCCGATAGGATGGATCCATCTACAATGGTCCGATTGTATAGAGACGTCTGGTAACTCAAGAAAGGGTAAATTGAGAAAGTAAGATATACGACTATAAAAGTCAAAGAGCGAGTATCATATATTGCCAGTTATAAATAAACTCGGCTGCCAGCATTGGCAATATTACAAGTATGTTGATTCATTTACGAGAAACTTTCTTAGTTTCGATTTTGAGCTATTTATAGGTGCATACGTTGGCTAGACACTATTGTCTTGAAGACATAAATCTCGTATATACTTGTACGACACTAATAATTGTGTTAGAAATATCAAGAAACACAATAGGCACTATATAAAATGAGGAACATTAATATGATGATTAATGTGGTATGGGAATTGTTTTTTTAATAAAATGCTCAAACAAAACAGCTTTCATCTCCATCAATTATCAGTCATATTTACTAGCTGCAGATAGAAATTAATTTAGCAGATTTCCAATTATCATTAGTTTTTTGTGAAAAAATATTCACAAATGCAATTACCGGTTTCGGATTTACTAATTAATTATTTAGCAACGTCACAAAATAATTAATGTGGCATTATTTTGTTGCCAGCATTGCATAAGCCCGTTCTACAAGATTATCGCGGCTGATATAAGGGCTTCAAATACATAATTATGGAGTCATAACTTAATAACGATTAGGAACCCCGACGTAAGCGATTGTGCTTAACGTTTGTGAACAACAAATTTAAACGAAATATGGCTGTTTATATCATAGTTGAAAAAACTAGCAATGATTTTTTAAACAATTCCAATAGAAGCTAGACTTTATGGTGCGATTTTTTTTCGAAGGGTTTGTGTTTACGACTTATAGGATTATATTCTTGTACCCTTAACCCACAAGTTACGTCACACCCGAGCAATTGGGTGGGGATCTGCAGTTTGTGACAAATGTAACAAGGGGACACAGCGTGTGGCGTCACGGCAACCACGCAGTCAATAATCCGATTAAAAAGCGTTTTATAGATGGCTATACTTTCAAAGCTGCAGATACAGGATGTACCTAGTGTTAATGTATGCATGCACATGCATATACCTACAATGTATAAAGGACAGTTCACAAAGGGCGTTCATTAAAACAACTTTAGGTCACCTAAATCCCTTCTGCTCCATTATCGTCCTAATCAGACAAACCCTATGCCCCGCCTTCTGTTCGCTCCCGTCTTATGTAGTATAGATCTTCAAGATTATCCTACTTAATTTATCGGAAAAAACCTGCATTTTCAATTGCAATAATACCACATACTGATGCCATAACATAACAAAAATGTTTAGTTCCATTTCCATATTAGTTGACATTGAATTTCAATGTAAAATACAGGTTAGATTGCATAAAATCCACACACTGTTTAAACTTGTGTCTGAAAGTTTGTATAAATTTAGTTTTTAGGGCAATTGATAGGACATAATGCGAGGACGTTGTTGTCGTTTTTTGTTGTTGTCCCTTAAATTAAATTACTGCGAAATTTTCTCTTTTTGCGATGTTGGCCTATCTTAAATTATTAATTACATTAGAAAAGATTTAACAGAAGGATATGTATTCACCACTATACCTTAAAAACGTAATATTGAAGTAATATTTAGTGCTATAGTTTTGTTATTGACATGTTTAAATGTACTAACACTTCTTTTTGTTTTTAGGCTTTTGGCTTTTAAAAATGCATGCTTTGTTCGCATTTCTCATTTTGGGATTTACTACACATTTTGGCTTCAATAAATTAGTTAAAATTTATTTTTGCTAATACAGTTGTGTGTGTGAATCTACCTTCCAGCCACAGACGTTCTTCTTGGACAGCTCTAATTCAACCTTAGGAGCCAGCGGAGCCAGCCTTGGTTTCTGAAAAACTAATGCATTTTGTGTCACTCAATAGGGGGCAGTGAAATTGCTAGTCTAGAATATAGTGTGACGTAATTTATGGACGCTTCCAAAGCCGACATGTTGACCAATAATAACTCTGCATGTAGAAAGAGCCAAATTTGCCTCTAGAAACAAGCATGTACACGATGATAACTCCTTTATTAGAAGGACC
The DNA here is from genome assembly GCA_034700785.1 of Rossiulus vilnensis. Taxonomy (NCBI): domain Eukaryota; kingdom Metazoa; phylum Arthropoda; class Diplopoda; order Julida; family Julidae; genus Rossiulus; species Rossiulus vilnensis. Next base: position 2,255 of record JAQIXS010003634.1, on the reverse strand, counting down.
CCTTGAACCCGCTTCGGCGAAAGCAATTCCAATTACAAATTTCAAGTTTTACGATGGCGTATTCCTTACCCTGAAGCAAAGTACAAGTTTTGATAAGTGTCAATATTCTGCAAGATGCTTAACCCCATTCAGCGCCTAGTGTAAGCCAATGCAACACTTAGGATGAAGACAAAGGAATCGCTCTTCAGCGGCGAATGGCATTGGACAAGTAGTGATTGAGCTCGTTTTCTTTCTAAGCTGAGACAACAGAATGGAACGGCGTGCCAGCACGGTGTCACACCCCATCAGCGCCACCACCGCCTAATTGCAAGTGTTCGCTAATGCGTTATTGGAATAAAATAACAGATTTCGGGAATGCAACCGTTGCCATGGTCACCGGCGCGTATTAGACGGTTGCTTGATAGCAGCTCTTGGCAATTTCCGCCTGCACATTTCTTGGAAGAGATGTTTTTCTAATGACATAGCCTACCTTGAAACGGTGTAAATCGCTCGAGATTATCAGTTCTAACGTAACAAGAAATGCGTGTGATTTGCAATGAATGCGTTGATGGAGCAAACTGAAACTTCAACATTGCTGATTTTTTTCAATATTACACGCTTACAAGAAGTGGCAAGACACATTGGGGCCAATATAAAACTTTCATTAATGACAACTTACTCTTCTACAAAAATGTATATAGGATTTCGTAACTTAAAATCAATAAAATGTCTTTAATTGTTTAGCGCTATTTCAAATTAAGTTATCGACTCTGAAAAGGTAAAACATTTTAATTTGCTCTACAAAATTTTTAGAATAACACGTACAAAACTTTTGGTGCTTTATGGTGATTAAATACATGAAATTCTTAAAATTAATCTTACCAGTAATTAACGCGAAAGTAATGATTTTCCAAGAACTGTGTAAATTATCATTAACAAAACAACCAGCTTTTATGAAGTCGAATGCAGACTACGCCAATTTGCATTAATTTAAAACACACGCATTTATTTCGCTTTGTTTGCAGCCCTGATTTTGAGATTTATTAAAAAATTTACCAATAATCAATGTAGTTAAAAAGCTTTTTTGCTTAGTTTTGAACTAGATACAGTGTATATTGTTTCTCAACATAGCTCAATGTTTACAGACATGCAACTCAAATGTCAAATGTATGAATCAGGCATATGGTCAATATTTTGCAATATTATAATAAGAAAATTTAGAAGAATATTCATTTATATATTCTTCAGTAATACCATCATTAGTGATAGATGTGACAGGTCATAAATTATAATAAAATGATTATGTGATTCAATATGAGCATTTAAATTCCGTTCACCACAATTACGGAAGTACACCCGCAGACGAATTTAAGCCTGATTTTTTTTAAATGTTAGGCTTTCCTTTTTTCTACAATGGTTCCCTAATGCCTCTGAAGGCGGTGCCCATTAACTATACAATAAGGAATGCACAAATTCACGGAGCATCGCTTACATTATCTTGTCATTCATAAGCCTTTGCACATGTAACTGAATAAATTAAATATCCTATAAAAGAGCAAAGATGCACGATGCGCATGTTTCAACAAATTCAACTGAACTGAATTTCAATTTTACGATACAAAACATTTGTATAATAATCCTACTTAAGGCAACCAACTGTTATAGGGTTGTGGCCTTAATACCGTTGCGTGAACTGTAAAGTTGTACTCATTTAGTTAAAGCGTACATGTACATGTTTTATCTTCTTGTCGCTTTTGCAACTTGCTGATTTACATGAACACTTGTCATGTGCTATGAAAACAACCTCACTTAGATTCGGAAACATTATTTCAAACGTATCGGAGATACGGATTATAACACTTAGACCGGAAATGACAATCTCTTGATTAAAAGTCGACTTACTTTGTATTGTAAGGAAATTGTATGCGTTCATAGAAAGCAAAGCAACAAAAATCCGGCAAATGAAACATGTCAAAACATAAGTACAGGTACATGTACACCCAGGGTTATTCAAGGCTAATTATAGTAAGAATACTAATAAAAGGCTCGCTACGCTCGTCGTTTTTCTAGGCCTATTATACTTGCTCTGCAGCACACTGGGGCTAGGACAACTGACAGCTTCAAACATTTAGGAAACAAAAAGTAACGGCGTTGCCATAAAAGTGTACTATTATTACCATTATAATGATCGGAATGTCCTGGAATGTTCATAATGCAGGAATGGTATGCAAATTCGGATGTAGACATTGCAGGCACATTCCATATTGGAATGTGCC
>JAQIXS010003633.1:0-17500 GCA_034700785.1 Rossiulus vilnensis | reverse complement strand
ACCATGCGCAGCTCGATTTGTTGTTGTTGTGGCCCAAGTAGGCAAGGGCCTCCCGAGGGGTGGCAGCTTATCAAAATGCTCCCCTTAATAGCTTTGTTTTCGTTTTTTGCTGTTCGCAATGAGCTGTTGTTGTCGTCGTCCAGGAATATATGAAAAGAATTTTTATCGCAATCCGAATAATTGCGTCAATAAACTGCACTGAAGCCCGTGCGATGCTCGAGCGGGGTGTGTTTGTGTGTGACCCACATGCGTGACGTCATCGTTTCGTCAGGTGATCCGCACTGGGTCACATGACACGTTAGGTTGTTGCCGCGTAGTTTGGCACCCCAGCAAGGTCGAGGCCCGCTCGAGAGCGGCGTACTTTTCCTCACATTTGGAAACTTTTGAGGCCATGTGATCGCGATTCGTGGCCGGCTAAGCAAATCATTTCATAAATAACGTTCGCATTCTACGAGAATAGCCCGTTATGGCTGAGCCAAAAGCATGCCCAGCATGCAAAAAAAAATTACTCGTACATTTGTGCGCCAAATCGTTGTTATAATTGTTAATTTTATTTTCCCCGATGTAGAATTGGTCTTCTACTGGGTTCTCCGTTATGTTTTACAAATTCAAATTGTTATCTTTATTTATATTAAAAAAATAAAGAAATTTGGAGAGAGAAAAAATATTACGCGACCGCCGAAAACAGGGCTTCCTTGCATGGCAACGTTGCACGGCGAACTACAGTGTACATAACTTTTTTTGGTCAAATTTCTTAATTTTGTATCCAGAAGCGGGAAATTTTGAAATTACATGTATAAACCAAAGCTGAAACTCTATTGAGCGACCAATTCTACATTGGGGCAAATAGCTTTGGCATTTAGAGAGCGTTCACAACTTTTGTGACGTACGGGGGAGTGTATCAACATTTGTGACAAAGTGTTACAAGGGGGAGGGGGCCTTCAGGTTGTGCTGTCACACTGGGACAGACTTAACAATTCATACCTACTGTAGTTAGTAAATAAAAGTGCAACCAGTTTTAAAGCATTTGGGAAAACGTCTTTTGTCATTTTTGCAAGGATGTTATGGAGTTGTTACAAAATTTATTTTTTCAGTTGTTTATTCTTGGATTGCAGTTAATTGATTATGGTTGTATTTGTTTGGTTGTAGCTCTATTATTTGTTTGTGGTGATGTTTTCTGTTAGACTTTGTGTTGCATGCTACACTAGCTATTCTTCCAACCTGCAAGACAAACTAGATGTCAGAAAGCGTTAAACTTAAAATGGCATAATGTGTGGACTCTCCCTTGTGATAAGTAGCCTATTTGAAGGAGAAATGTACGAATAATTTATAACTTTTTGCATGGTGTTCATGCTTTTGGCTCAGCCTTAATTGTTCGACAACTGAAATCGGCGCCATCTAACCAATATTCACTAAATCGTATTGAAAATGTTAAAATTATATTTGAGAAATTGAACGAGTCAACACTAACTTATTTGATGTTCGTACTAACCCTACTTGTATAATTCATGAATCCTTGAATATGTTACTCCAGTGATGGCTAACATGGGAAACATACTCCTTCTATCCTCCTAACATATCAACGTATAAAATTTGTCACTTATTGAATGTATCGTGTTGTCAAGGACGGCATTTAGTAAATGCACTCGCTTTGCAGCTGCATGCCATGCTCCGTAGATGGCGTTGCAAATCCGATAAAGGGTCGCCCATTTCCCCCAAAAAAAAAAATAAGCTGCCAATGCTGTGGACATGTGACCACTCTGTATAAATACACTGCCTCTCATGAATGATGCACTGCAATTGCAAATCCAGTGTTTGCAGTGTGTTCTGCCCCAGTAATTCCCCTTAAGTATGTACCTCGGACACCCTGTAAAACTGGACGAATATTTGGTGTGTCCATAGTAATAGGCATCATTAGTTCATCTCGGGATATTTGCATCGATGCCGTTGTCGCGCGCCACCTGGTGTCGATCTCGGAAAGCTTTCAACTTTTTTTTTTCTATTCACACCTGATGCTATGAAAAGTCAAGTGTTTCAATAACCCCAGCTTTTTCCCAAATTGCAAACAAGGGACTGGCGCACGTACCGTGTACTTTTTGTTTTATAATGCGCGCGCACGAACACTGAACGGTCTGTTTAGTTTGCGTCTCGCTATAGAAACGTCGAGTAAATATAGTTGTAAAAGTTCGGCGAATTCATTTAAATAACACTGTTTTGAAGGTGACCCTATTTAGGTTCAAAGGAAGCTGTATGTTTATTTTGCATTTTTGCTGCTAACCTGCATTTTCAGCGCTGACACACTAGACCGACGACGCAGCAATAAGCGTGGATTCGCTTTTAATAGCTGTGCGCACACCTAGCCTCCAACTTTTGCTTATTTGCAGTTTTCAGCTTTCAATGCTAGATCCTGTTATTCGACTGGGTGGAAGGTCATCCGATTCTTAGAGGGCGATTATTACGACTTTATGAGGCGATGATAGCGTAACTGAACACGTTTTTTTGGGGCGAAAACTTAAAGGAAACCATCCACTTCATGTCATCTGTTCTACAAGCAGTGTCACGTGGTTGTGCGCATATGGACGCCTGGGGATGATCACCCCCCTTCCCCCATTTAGGTTTTTTTTGTGGCAATTAGACGAACTCCCCTTTAATCTATCATTTGTTTCTGAAAATGAATGAACCACACTCACCTGTGGCGCCACCAAACTTATTTTCGGAAATCTCGCACAATGATGCATTGTGATCCTGTTGATTAAAATGTATTCTGTAACATCTGCTTGTTTGAATCACGCTTTATCTGTCCAGATATTTGGACAGTTTGTTCTTCAATTAATGGCTATCTATAAATTATTAACGTTAATTAAAGGAATATTTTACACCCCCACACCATGTAACGCTTTGTAATAAAACGTAACGCCACCCACTCCCCTCATAAATTACGTAACGATAGCCCTGACACCCCGTACTATCAAGAACATCAACTTTAAAAAAAGTACAAACTCTTTGTACCTAGCACACATCGCCTATTGAGAGAGGGCACTAAGTATATTTTGGCCCCCCATCTTTATCCAGGTCCTAGCATCAATCTGCTTCGCCACAACGCTGCTTCGTAGGTAATAATTTTTTGAAAAACGAGAGCACAAATCATGGGTTTTAGCCTACGTTTTTAATCAACAATTTGCTTATAGAGCTCGTATGATTAAGGTAACGCTGTAGATGAGAAGTTGAGAAATACAATAATCAGAAATGAAGTATTTTAGTCCATACATGATTTTCTCTACAAAAACAAATCTAAGGAATATTAATTAGTAGAACGCCGTATACAATTTTTTTTAAAAACTGAGACCACAAAATCAAGGATCTCGGAATACATTTATAAAGAATTTTAAAAGAAAAAACAGCTTCCATTGGATTTTCAGTCCCTCAAGCAGCATGCAGTTTTCCCAAATCTTGGAGCTAACTTTTAAGTGTAAATATTATGAAGCCTAGGATTTACTCATGGTGATTGGGGCATAAAGAAATAACTTTCAGAATTACGTTATATAAGGGAAACATTGTTGATCCGTGGAATTTTTTCTGGACAAAATTAGGGACTACAAATAGCAATTTGAGGAAATTTCAATAAGAGTGTAATTGAAAACAACATTCTCAAAATAGCAATTTCTAATTCAATGTTTATCTGGGGGCCTCTGGGAGGCACGTGCTCCCTGTGCCACTCTGTCTGCGTCACTGAGTGTTAATGCATTCCTAGTGAACAAAAACATGCTTTCCAACTGTTTCGTTTGCGAAGTGGCAGTCCTCCTTTTAATTGTTTACGAAAACGGTAACCATTTATCACTGGTGAAATATTTTACCAGTACACGGAGCTACAATACTCATAATTGCACTTGAGATTTCAAATCCTATGTTTTCTCAGTTTTACAACAGGTGGCGCCATTTTCGGGTTGCGTGACTTTACTGTTAAGACTCACTTCGGTGTAATTTGTTGAATGGGACATTAATCGAAACGAGGACACGGGAACAATTAAATTATAATCACTTTCTCTTTTGCCTGCATAATTCGATTGTTTGAACAAACATATGGGTGTGAACCAGTAGCGGAAATTTCTGGATAGAAATCTGCTCTTTGTGATAGACGAAGACCCGTTATTGCTAGACGGGCCGGGCATGTTTGGGAGTACCGGTCAGCACTTTAGATATGCATGTGGCTCATCTGATTTCATAATTTCTTATCAAACATGCTGACTTTCAATTGAAAATGGAAATAATGAGGCTGGATTGCATCTCTGTTGTCCGTCCCGTTGTTCCCATTCGTACAAGATGCGTATATGCTGTTCCCATTGTGGCCAGCAGTTGAAGCGCCCTACGCCAATGCCATAGATGGAAGCGATTTTCAGAATGTGTACCGGAATTGAACGCAGGGTTTTTATTGAGGATTTCTGCTTTTAGTCGCTATCATCGGACTTTATAGAACACAATTTGAACATCATAACTGTATTGTTGTTCAGTTTTTTAATGGGAACAGATTTTTCTCTTCTGATGTACAGTTACTTGTTCCATTAAGAGATAAAAAACGGATTCCCAACTGGAAACATGTTTCTTTTTAATTTTTCGCCCACGAATATCCCCTTGCTTATATTATTTCTCGAAGGAAAGTATGGAAAACGTACAAAAATATGTTGTAGGCCCACGTGGTTTAGTTTTCAAAGCATTTCGCCCACGGCTTGTTTATCTACGTAGATTAAAATGTTTGGGAAACAGATTTAGGATAAATGTACTAACCTCCATTTCTGTTCCTTTTTTCAGTGTTTTCACTCAGTCTCAGTTTTTTCAGTGTAAAAGTTTATTTAAAAATAATTGAGAAATTAATTAGCAGCGAATTATGTGGCCTATCGGCTCGTCATAATTTCGAATCAACGTATTTAAGTTAAATTTGCTAAAGCATGTGACTTGTCTTACTGTATGTACATGTATATTGGCCGGAGGTATTTTCTTTATTATTCAGTTTTTTTAAACTTATAAACATTGCGCCTGTGACTTATGGTCTCTTTTAATACCTATCGGAAAATATTTTAAAAATCTCTTAAACTTGTGTTATTATGCAAAATCCTTACCTACAATTTTTTTTGTATCCAATCCTTGCCTTCCTAACATGCATCTTATATTTGTTTAAATATTACACAGTTGACTAAATATGTGTGGATTGAAAAAAAAAATTGAGTAAAGTGTCATCTGGTTGTACCGCCTTTCCTTAAAAAAACTTTCCCCCTTCCATGTAATCAAAAACTGCTGCTCCTATGGTATGGTTCAAGATGCCATCATACTTATCAATCAACATTCCTCAATACATATAGATAAAAGGGATACACATATCCCCGTATAGTAGGCCAGGTCACACTGTCATTCGTTGTGAACATTGCAGTGATGAAATTATCAATCGTTGACTTTAAAACGTGAGTCTCAGCGCACTGTCAGATATAAATTCAATCTCCCTGACACCACTTCAGGCAAATTAACTCAGTCTTAAAAATCCTGTTTTAATTTTGTTTTTGTTTTTAGAAAAGATTTCTAACAAGACTGTTCTTTGCACAAATATTAGTTTGTCATATTAGTTGTCAAATTTATTTATGCCCAACTTCAAACATTTAAATGGTAGCTGGTGCCATCCCATAACTGCTCATTATTAGTAACACATGCTCTTGCAATGCTGCCAAATATGTTTTGGTCAATTCATTTTAACACCAGAAACCCTCGAATAAAAACCCGAAACTGGTCCATTACTAACATGATGGTTATCCCTTCCAGAACGCTACCATTCCATTTTCACAGATCTCATCCTAGCCTTCATGTTTTCATCGGTTTCTGTTTTATGTCACCACGCACAATGCGTATTTGTGTTTATTGTATCTCATCATCTAACCCCCCAAAGTTTCACTTTGTCCAAAAACTTTAAATACACGGCCTTGATGGGACGCACATTTTTTCCCTCTTCTTATAGGGGAAAAAGTTATTATATATTATCATCGTCATTAATTTGTCAGATTGAAGAGCTGGGATACAACTAACTGGGAGGATCGTGCCTAATAATTCAATAAAATTGTGCCGAATAATGAAACAACCCTGGCGCGTCCGCGGCGCCCTTAGCCTAAGGCGAACTTCGTCCGCTAGGCGGCGCCACGCGCGTAGCTAATTAACCTGTTGCCAAGACGTGCGGTTTTTAGCATTTGAACATTTTATTTGCCTGAGAGTTAAATTGTTTTGGACTTGAGCCATATTTCCAACATGGAGTTAGAATTTATACCGATGCTGCTTGTTAACTGCTACTGTCGGTTTTTTTTCACTGCTCAGTGCAGAAATTGAATACTTTTGTTTAGCAATTAATTTGCAATGTGCATTACATGTAATAAGTGATGTGCAAGGCTCCTCTTGTCCCCAACTCGATCATTTATTCGTTATCTCAATGATACTTTTGATTGCTTTTTATGGATTGGGAATTTTCACAAATACTTTTTAAAGTCCTTGACTTTGTGCGCATCGGACCGGATTGGAGAAAGTATCGCTGGTACTTGTCACATCTGCGACCGTTGCAATAAAATCCGTTTTGTCAAATTTCAGATTGAATTTAAGGGTGTTCAAAATCCGCAAGTGTCAAAATAATGGTGTCGACCTTTGGATCATTGAAGTTTGATGAAAGTTGTCATTAGCCTTGAGTGTACTGGCTCAATTTTGAGCATTTGACTCCCGTATTTTTGCTTGCAATACTTGTTATAATTGCTAAATGTTAGTTTTTCCCGTGTAGAATTCCTCGTCCACCAGGGTCTGCGTTATGTTTGTAATTTTTTTAATTTTTACATTAATTGCTATCCCGATGTGGTGCAATGCTTTACTTTAGTTAACTAGAAATGTTGATGCAACCGGTCCGTAGGAAATATTATAAATACACACAATGTCATTTTATCCCTGCGAATGCACAATGCATTCTAGATTATGCTATTGGGTTACTGCAAGGGGTTTGTTCTCCTTATTTTTTTAGCACGTTGGTAGTCAACCATTTTAAGGAAAATGGAGTGACCCTAGCAAATGTCGGAATGAATCAGGTTTTCACGAAACACTTGAGGGTCTGTCAATGTATCGAGATTAGAATCTGGTTAGCGTTCACGAAACAAGAACCCAATTTGTTTATTTCGCCAATCTGGGGATTTTTTGACCCAGGCAGGCTCGTTTTCCAGTTTCCAAACCCCGACATCGTTTGGAATTTTTCCAGCGTCGTGCATCCCGGCATGCCTCGCGATCTCTTTGTCATCAAGCCTGGGTTTAGTGGTAGCAACGAGCGTTGACATGTCAGCGTCTTCGCCGGTGCCACCCCATTAGCGTCGTTCCAGACTCGGGGGGCAAAACTCGGAGACCCGGGCTAGGGCGGTGCAGAAAACCCGGGCCGGTCCGCAGTTCGTTCGTTCGTGCAGCGAGCTGGCGAGAGGCCAAACGCAATTTCAATGAACAAATTGTTATCTGCCAACTTCGCTGGGACGATGCACCAGGCATTGTGGCCAGTGACGTCATTCGTCCTTCTGACGCCTAGATACCATGCAGAACAATGGCGTTCGGACGTGCATGCACTTGGTGCTGAGGGGCTAACATCTTCTGAAGTCAGGTTACATGTTGGTTGAAGTCTTTGAAGTCAGTGAAGTCCCATTAAAATCATGAAATCCCATTGTAGTCACTGAAGTCAGAGGGGATTCCACACCAGGGGGACAAGGCTAACGGTTGCACTTAATTTAGTTCCAATAGTAGGTAACGGATTTGAAGCATAGTCCGCATTCATCATTGTACTCGCAATTTTGTTTGTGAATTTTAAACAATCGAGTATTAAAGGCAAAACTGGAGCTGAAAATGGCGTGAGTTGCATAATTTGTTGAAATCAATACACGAGTACATGTTGAAAATATAACGGCTCTCAAATGTTACCAGAAGAAATACACTTATACCTCGCTTCACGGCCAAGATATGTTCCTAGAACGTTGGTTGTAAAGCAAAATGCTGTTTAACAAAACATGTCTTTACAAACAAACACTCCCAGCCCATGTAACGCCCATAACGTTTTCATGAATGGCCCACCTCATTTGGCGTAATGTAATTTATGGACAGTCCCTTAGCTGGATGTGATACCACAAAATCCCACTGAAATTATTGATATCTCATAATTTCAGTGGGACTTCAAAGACTTCATACAGTCCTTGGAGTCGCAGTAAGGTGTACACGATTTTTAAGAGATGTCAGCCCCTCGAATAGCGCAGTGCTAAACTCAGTTAATGCTTTGGAATGGTGCTTGGAATACAGCATTCCCAACATCTGTAGGTATCCATGTGTGATTTACTGACAATTGTCGATGTAGCACATTTTGGCAGGGTTATAAGGATTTGCAACCCCCTCCCATCCCCCGCCTAGCTGTACTAATTAAAATTGGATGACCAGCTGGAGTTTTCAGCGATTCACTCCAGGATGCAACGAGTTACGTAGATTCATACACATTCCTTTATTTAAGAATGCATTGTCATCATTGATGCCAGTTTTTTTCCCCTAACGTTGTTTCTTATTTGAATAGCCTACCTAGAATTATAGCTATCCTTCCCATCAAGGTGATAAATGTCGAGACCTGAACATCCTGAAGTTCACCGCTCTAGAATTTAGTAGTTGTTGAGGTTTTAAAACAGTTCCCAATTGATATGGGAAACCTGGGATTTATAAACTCAAGAGGCGTTTCCTTCGCTATAGAATTTATATACTGTAGTTGTTCAAAGCTTAGTAGGTTGATCCATGATGGACCACCAGTCCCAGAATGCAGCGTCCAGGGCTTGTAGTTGTGAAGATCCGTTCAAACGTTTTTTTCTCAGTTAGGTAAACGCAGTGTTTGCTAACAGTTTTAAACTTTTTTCTCTATGTGGCCCAACTGAATTTTGGTCTGACATGCCATGGCCCTGTACGGATCGTACAATGCAAATGTGCCATTTCTTGAAGTGTCAATGTCTGTCATGAAGTTAGATAACAAACGACATTCTAATCCTGTTATGTCACTATTAGGCATTTTTTAAGTTGTATACACTTTTTAAGAGACCCGAGCTACTGGTGGTCATTCTTTTCTCCAATAAAAATGCACGCACCCTCAGATTTACAAATTGCTTTGGATAAACATTTTTTATTTAAAGTGCACTTTGGTCAAGTTGGTTATGATGGCAGAGTAAGTAGTCGAGCTTAATTTTTATTTTGTAATGCGACCTCCGTGTTTTTTGCTTCGTCAATTCCAGCAACTATCGAGTTATATAATGTATGTGAAAAATACGAAAACAGTTGCGCAACAATACTGCACGTAATGCCATCTTAATAACATGTTTTGAGAATAATTTCTTTACAAACGTAGACGTCCGGGACAATAGAAAAACCACTGTGGGCCCCATGGATCAGTTAGCCTATTAAGGATGCTGACCAGTGGCGTCAACAGAACCTTTAAGCCTGGTGGAATCTGGGTTATCAGGTGTACTTTTGGATTGTTCTTTTTGTGTATTCACGTGTCGCAGTGCAACCGCCTGAGTTAGTAGGAATTCTCGATCAAAGGGCTGCTTCGGCATCCAAGTTTAACACCTTTATCAACCCTTTATCACAAGCGTAGTGCTGCGCTAAGGTACATGACGTACTTTTGCCGGTACATTAATTACTTGTTCTCTCTTATCTTGAAACGTTACGTTTGTGTCATAGTGCACTGGGCAAAGTGCGCACTCTTTAGTGACAGGGATTCGATCACGTTTTAACCCAAATGTTTGCATGTAGTGTGCTCTGATCACGTAATCATGGGCTTGTTTTTGTGAGCATAATTTGCAAGGAGAAAAGCATCTATATGACGTCGTGGCGTATTTAACCACAATACATTTATATTTTTAAAGGAAAATCAGTCTGAGGAATTCATACTTCCAAAAGGTGTAAGGAATACACCCTGTATATGGTAAAGCCCTAATTATGTGCAAATTATTTCATTGAATCTCTCTTAAAATTAAATAAAGTAAAATAATAAAATAAAAATAAAATAAATACCGATTATACGTCATTGTTCTAAAATGTCTCCTTTTATTGCTATTATTACGTTTCTAAATGTACATCAGCATGCATATCCAGTATTGATTTGTTATTTAAGGCCGACCCAAAAGGATGCCTGCCATGCAAAAAAATTCTCGCATATTTTCGCTTCAAATACTTATTAGAATTGCTAAATTAATTTGTACCGTGTCGAATTGGTTGTCTACTATGGTCTGATCAATTTTGTATAATTTGAAAATATCCTGCTTATTTAAATATACAGTATTAAAAAAATAGGGAAAAGATCCTTTATGCAACCTCCAATGCTTCCCTTCTGAGGGATAAAACCTGTTTCCTGAGGTAAAACATTTGCTGCATTTTCGCCATGTTTAGTTTTTTTTAATAATCGATTTATAAAGCAATCAGACCCTATAGTGGCCAACCAATTCTACTCGGGGAAAATAAATTTAGCAATTTTAAGTATTTGAACCATTTGTTTTTTTAATAGAATGGTGCATCACCGTTCATGAAAATCCTTTTGAGTCGCGCTTATTTACATGCATTACAATTTTTTGCAATAAGTTTTTTTTGTTATATCAACTTAACTTATATTTATCAAAACTACTTTCAAAAAGGTCTTTTTGAAATTAGAAACCTTTCGCAAATGATAAGTCAGTTTCGCTTATAGCGGATGGCTCTTGGCAAATTTAACGCTGTCAGAGACAGTTGATGTGTAATCGATTTTTAATTCCCGTTAAAGTTAATCACTCAACAGGTAAACATTATAGCCTAGGATTGCTATATTCAGTCGACATCTTTCTTAACGTTACTTAAACCGAGAATGGTTTAAATGGGCCAAGATAAATAGAAAAATCCAGTAGCCGTTCGGCTATGCTATTACTAAAACGTTTTAATAGTTTGTCACACTGATAAGTAGCTGTTTTATCGCACGTCTTATTAAATGCAATTGCCCATTGTTTTGATTGACAATTAAAAGCATTAGAAAGTCGCAAATAAAACGGGGTCCGAATTAACTAGAATGAGTTGCCAACCAAGCCAAACGCTTTGCCCTTAACCCCAATAACGATCGTGAGGGTTTTGGCCTAAGACACGACTAATAGAAATAGCAAGTGTCGTAAATGGTGCGGGAAGAATTTAATGGGCTGAGGTGCTAAGTCGAAAGACATCGAAATTTTGAGATGCAAGTGAAACGTGAAGTTAACAGAAATCCGTGTTTCCGAATAAATGTATTTTTCCCCAAATTAACTTCATTTTATAATTCTGCGGGAAAATTTGAGTGCGGAGAGCGATAGTAATGATCGCGACATTTAACTCTCATAACTATGTCTTCTTGATATTTTGCGAGCATCAGCTGATAGTCCATCAGATGAATAAGTGTCGTGTGCATAGAATACATCAGACTCAGTACATGTAGGCAGTGTGGAAATGACAAAGTTTAAAAAATGAAAACATCTAATGTGAAATAAAGATTTTAAATCATTTGCATGATAATCATAATTCGATGCGTCACTGTTGATCTCAGTCCAATCGAATTCGAAACTATTAAAGTTTTAAAAAAATTGTTTACAATGCTTGTACGTCAATTTTTTTTAAAAAAATAAGCAAAAAGACGCGTCTAGATTCGTGAGACCTCGAGTATTAGTCCAGGGTTCAAAATATTAACTTGCTGACGCGCACGTATTGATTGAACTTCGATAGGGGTCGAAGGTCGAGATAATTGGTTTGATTTTACTCGATATACATGAGTGCACTTGACATCCTGGCGGCGATAATTTGCTAATACTGTCATACTTCACACGAGTCTCACGGAAATTAAAATAATGTTATGGCCATCATGAGTCTTTAAAGTACTACTCGTACATGTATATACATGTACAGTGTACGTAACTTTTCAAACTAGTATTCAGCGATGAAAAAAATGAATTTTAAATAAATGTGGAATACTGTTTAGCTTGCTTTTGTCATATTATGCGTTATTATGTAATTATCTTGAGTTTACAACAGCTCTTTCAAAAAATCATTACCTAGCAAAATTAAGTATTTAATACATGTAACCGTCACTTTTAATTAATCATTCATTTTGAAAATAGAAAATAAACCTATTACAGTGTATAAAATCTGCACACCTGCAGTTGCATGATACGAAGTAATTTTTTGAGACCGATTAAAGGGGGTTTTAGAGCGAATTCCCCTAATGCAATGGCGATGGAAACGAATGTTACAACATAATGTTGTTTTAGTTCAACTAATTGTTAATGTGCTATCATTGCTAAAATCATTTTTCATCACGCTGCCTTCCGCATTTAATGTTATTCGAATAGTTTTTAAACATATTTTTTGGAACTTTCAAAAATCCAAACATTTTTCAAACACTTGCTTATAGGCTACGAGTTTGGTTTTGGAATATTCTTTGTTTGTTTTTTATTTATTTTTTATAAATAAATGGATTTGTTCATGTACTAGGCTATAATACACAAGATATAATAGCAGGCGACCAATTCGTCAATCTTATCGGTTTAAATAAACAATTCAATTAAAATTACAGTGTTCGAATATTTTTTGCATTGCAAAAGTTCTTATGGGGAAATAATGGCAAATATATTTCATCAAAAAAATGTTTGTCGAACTTTTGTTACCATGGCTCTCGAGCCTCATTCTCATACAATACTTTTATGGTTTCGAGAATTATTCGCAAATTATAAGTTTGGCTGAAAAACCAAATAATACTGATACTTAATTTAGCCTGGGAATGTAATGTTTTTTAATTGCATCTCAAACTTTTTCCCCCAGATAAATACAGTACGTACGTCACGCACATCTTCCTGCAGCTCGCCCACAAGGACACTGCCATCGTTTCAACGAACGCTACAAGGTCTGCCATTGCATTTCTTATTTATTAATTAGTAAATGGATGAACCGGCAGCCGGCTTTTGACCAACCTTGGCCACATTTTCCTTTTCATATACAATTTTATATTTATTTCGATGGTCCTTTCCTTGCCAAACCCTTCATACCGTAGAGCAACGTCCTCTAGATAACTGGGCAAATAAATTTCCTAATTCCGGAAATTAAACTGGATCAACACCATCATCATGCGAGCATTTTGTGACGAAATTCAGGTTTAACAGCGTGCACGCGAAAAATCTAGGCTACGCATGGAAGGGAGTAAACACGTTGCAAAATCCCTGTGAATTAAAAAAATACGTTTAGGCCTAATTAACGCGATGATATAGTTCCTGATAAGCGGGGTCGAAATGTCATTACGTCAACACACCCCGCCCCCGATTTGGCGCACACCCCCAGTTCAGCTCCTAACCAGTTGTTAAGCCACGTTTGTCGGATATTGTCGATTTCGGATGGCGCCCAACTCGACCTCTGCGCTGACATATCGTGACCTTTGAGCTCCTGTTTCTGGTGGCCAATGGGGAGGCCGGATCAGATGACATGCCTTATCGTTCTGCGAGTATCTCCTTGCAAGTTGGCCTGCTGTTGACTACTAAGCGTCGATTAGTACCATTTTTTTGCGGCGATCATTTCTGAAATGAAATTAATATTATTTTTGATAGGTCGGGTTTTCTCCACCCTTCATAATGTCCTGTAATTAGGGTCATAAACATCCAGATAAGTTTTCCTTCTGAGAAACGGGTGATGCTCCGTTAGGCGATGCGCAGCGCCCCCTGTGAGTCTTTGGCGTCTTGTTGGGGATAAACACATGTACTGTACTTGGATGGCGCCTTGACAACGCCCATAAGAATAGTGATTCTTGGAAAACCTTATTTAACTTGCAATGTATAATGATGTTTTTATCCACCTGTTTTAATAGGTTTCTCCTGCTACTTACCAAAAATTGGTGAATTACCAGAATTACCGCAATATTCCCTGCAGAAAACAAGGTAGCAGTTTAGAGAATGCAACGTTGGCGTATAATTCCCTGAATTATACTGTACATGAAGGCAAAATGTTGTACCAAAAATGCAATGTATGTAAATCTCACAAACATGCGTTGGATTTCCTTGAAGTCACCAAGTTTGTTTTAAGACATGTTTCGTTCGCATCTGGAAAGTCAGGGAAGAGAGAAATGGTCATGGATGGTCAGGGGAATTTATATGGATTGAATTTGAGTGTCAGTTCCAGTGGAAGGTGTTCTGAGTACTAAGGAATTGTTTATAAATAATAATATTTTCATGTATTTTACTGATAAAAATGCAATTGCCTAGAAATTACTTGAGCTGCAAAAAACGGATAGGCTGCTATTAATAATTATTCCCTATGCTATTTACTAATCAATTTATTTTCAAAAAGTCAGAAAACTCAGGTAATTGACTTTGTAAATTCTAGCATGAGCCATGTAAGAAATAATGTTAAATAGTTTAACACATGTTTTAAAAATATTCGTAAGTCAACAAATTAGCTACAATATGCAATACATCGTAAGCATCATTGTACCGTAAAGTATAGATAAATTACAACTATTTAAGTCTCGCATATTTTTGCTTCATAATTACTTTTTTTTCCGTTTAGACTCGGGTCTGTCCGCAAGGTCTATTTAGTTTTGTATAAATACACTGGACATTTTCATATTATAAAGAAAAAATAACTTAATTCTTATATAGTGACAACCAATTCTTCACAGGACAAAATAAGATTTAGCAATTATATTACATTTTTGAAGCAAAAATGTATACTTTCTACCTGATTTGCATCATTTTGTGCTGGCCTTAATTTCAGTGTATACGGTTATACATTTGTACTTTAAAAATTAAATGCATGGGCAAATATCTGGCCAATTTCTCAGCAACTCAAACGACCTATCAGCCTTGGGCATAATTTTAGTTCATTAAAAGAGCAATATAAGTCTGCATTGGTGTTAGTAATTCCATAGTAAAATTATCATAAATAATTACTTTGGCCCAACTTTGTGACCCATAATCTTTTATGCGCGGTAACCTCCATAATGGTGTTTTGTTAACTGTTGAGTAAAGCAAACTTTGTTAATCGCCAATTTAAAGCTGCTTGACGAGCGATTTTCAATGTTTGGTGCTGGCGGCTAAAATGCTAAATTGTTGTATACTGTATTTGGAAGCCCCGTGGCAATTGTTGTCGATTAATTGTCATTCGCTGCCATGGCCTACCAGGCGGTAACCTGTTTATGATCGTCATTGAAATGAGTTCCGGCCCAAGGCTCCGCTTTCCGGTCGAAACCCGATTTCTGGCACCTCGTCGTCAATTCTTTGGAATATATCCCATTTATTTGATATAAAAACGCTTGATCGACAATTGAATTCGGCAGGCCTGTTGACCCCATATCGTTCGTTTGTAGGACTGTTTTTAATTGTTGTTTCCAGCACCGGGTGGGATTTCCAAATGGGTTTCCAATCCCCCCTCCTCCTCCAACATCCCCAATCAATATTAATATGTACCGCTTTTAGGCCTCTGTAAGACCTATTTGAGAGACCTATAAAGTTATTCATTTGGCACTTAAGTGAAATTATTAGCATTATCATTATCATTAGAGGTGTTGGTGTTTTAATTATCCTCATCATCCACTCATGAAGGCATTTAATACGGCACCGATAATTATCCAGGTTTTTATTTATCTTGGCAAAGTTTGTTCTTTTGTTTTTTTGTATTCCACTTCTGGAAACCTAAATTTTCCATTTTTTGCTATCCTAACATCATAGCTACTGGGTTTCCGCCAAGTTGATATGCATTGAAAAAGTAGAATTTTAATGCTTAAAATATGTACATTTAATTTAATTTCTAACTTTTTTTATGAAAAAGTTCTGGTATGCAGTAAGCCTGAGAAGTATATTTGAAGGCATTATACGGGTTCTTTATACTGATCACAATGTTAAACATTGCATTAAATTGATTTTGAAAATAATCATTCTGATGCTAGCATCAGAACGATTCATGAAATAATATTGCACTGATTATGTTTTACACTGCATATAGTGCGTGTAGTGGAAATGGCTTGGCCATGTCGATATCCAACTTCCTTTTAAAAGACCAGGAAAACTATCATCGCTTGTAGTGATTTGGTACAGAAGCAATCCGCCAATCCGCGTTTGACCAATCTGCTAAGCTATCAGGAATAGGTTTGTGTAAAAAAACAGAAGTTTAGGATGCTAAAAGTTCCTTCCTTAGAATTTGGTATTCCTCCTCCTAAAACCAATACAAACTATTGCCGGATTTGTCGTTCATTCCCCTCTGTGACTGGCAGAAGCGGTTCCTTGTTTCTAGATTATGAAGCCTTGAATCACATGTTTGCCCCTCATCACGTCCTTGTTAATCACTCTTGTTGGATCATATGATGCTTAACAAAAAAAAAGTTCTCACATTTTTCATGCATTTGCAGTGAATTGGATAGTTTTTATTACATGGCGCGATGCAGGCGACTTTCCCTTTCGGCTTCAGAAAGAAGGTTGAGCGAAAGTCACGATGATTGGCATATTTTAGTATTGTTACTTGTTTATCACGAGGAGATAGCATCCCATCCCTCTTGATTTTGAATTTTATGTAGGTTTGAATGATGAGGCAAAAGTTGAACCCATTCAATACGCTCGATTGATAAGGTCTGTGGGAGGCCAGATATTTATTGGTTTTGATAAGCGAATTTGTCAGTTTTTAAGTTGGAGTAGTCATTGTTGATGCCAAAACCCTTTGGGAAATTCAGCATAAAATCTCAGCGGTCGGACCATTAACAACGGCCCGTGATATCATGTTCGACGGGCTCTTGTCTCTTCAAAGTAGTTTAAACAGTTGTCGAACTGTCTGCCTCTGCTGGATCTGGTCGATGACGTCAAGCGACTCAGCTAGTAACTTGCCCGTCATGTGGAACCTAGCGGTTACTAAATTGCACAGCTACGATGGCATGATGACATTTTAGAATGCATTTCAGAGGTTAGCAAATAGACAAACAATACGGTTCGATTTAATTCTTGGGATTACATTTTGCCGTACAATTAAAGCTCTTCTCCACCTCAATCTCCTACTCACAAATGTGGGTCTGTTGCTTGTAAATAGTTTTGTTTTATAGTAGTTTGAAGAATTGACTATTCATTTTTCACATTTGCGGCCGTGCGCAACCTCTAATCCACTCTAGTCTATACACAATTACAGAAAGACATGTAGATTGGAACCGAGCTTTAACCAAAAGAGAGACTCAGCTTACCATAGATTACGTCTTCCAGCATGGAGAAAGCCACACCGATGTCCAGCAGATGGCACATGTGTCATGGCACTGACATGATATATTGCAAACAAGCTATTTCAATATATGTCTATTTGAAATCCCCATCAGTATCATCTCAGTTTTGGGCCAACCTAAGGCCTACATGTACAGGGTGTTTCAAAAAGTACTTTACAACTTTGAAAAATCATATTAATTTATTCAAAGAACCTACAGAGGTGA
>JAQIXS010003632.1:0-17501 GCA_034700785.1 Rossiulus vilnensis | reverse complement strand
CAGTATCAACTTCCGGCGGCTAACACATGTAACATTCAACTCTACTCATCGAGTGAAGTTCAAATATATAAAAGATGTGCACATTTGCAACAGGGAAGATACGGAAGTATTTCCTTTATTTTATAGATAAAAATATAAAATCTAACATTAAAGGCGCATTTTGATTTAGGATTATGATTTGTAAAAAACTATACAAATGAAATAATCGTTATGAATAAGGAGAATAATTTTTTGAATTAAAATAATTTCTTAATAGCAGTGTTTCTGCCGAGATCTTTATTCATTTTGATACACATACTTATCGATTTAAACTCGACTAGCTACGCTGGGAACGTTAATTTAAAACATTAAAATACGTACGGTGGAATAGTACCCCTAGTGTCTCTCAATACTGGTTCCAACATTTTTGAAATGTTGATCGTAGTGAACGTTGGTTTAATTGGTGGGAAATTTTCATGTAATGCTGATATGTGCTGTTAAAAATAAAATTTATTTGAAATAATTATTTTATAATTCACTAAATGTTTCAAATACTATAAACTGTTAAATATACGCTTTAATATGAAATTTGAAATTCATCATAGCTTTGTAATATAACTAAATATTGTGCGTGTACCTTATACAGTTGCATGTGTCATGATATGAGTCTTACTGGGAGGATGTTCTAAAATACCGTTTAACCAGCAAACGTTGGAAACTATATTTCTACGGAGTGATATGCATATGGGTGATCACCATACCATATGCAAAAGAAATCCATTTAAGACATGCATTGTAATGAATTGTAACTTAATACATTGTTAAATGCCCTGAAATGCATTTTTAAGTGAATTTTTAGATCAAATCTTGTCTTAATTCGAATGAATTTCTTTTGAATGAGGTTAACGTATTAAACTTATTTGAAACACTTTAACTGAAATTTAGTAAATTATTATTGCGTCATATACCGTACTACAAAGTAAATAGGTCTACTGCAGGCCCCTAATTCAAAATTAAGTTATATCATACAGTTTATGTAAAAAATTGGAAAATAATAATCCTTTAACAGAAAGGCGTCCAACTGTTGCTGGGAATGCGCCACATGTAAATAATGGTGCTTCTGTTCTGAAGGATCGATTCGTCGCTGATCAATCAATAATCCTGAATAATGTGCCTGACTAGTTTTCTATGCACGCGAAAGCGTCGCGTTTATTACCTCGGATTAATCAGTTGCATAAAAGCTAGTCCATTCATTACCTGATACCATCATTTGTGAATTGCTCAGTCAATTTAGTGAGCTATATAATACTCGGATTAATGCGATAAATGGCGACGGGCAAATTGCCATGTCGGCCAAGAATAGAAAGGAATCGTTCACGCAGTTTACACTTAGTAATGAAATTTCAGATGCAATCTAGAATTAACAAAGCGTTTTATAAAAACGGCTAACGAATTGCCCTGATCCCTAGCTGCCGTAACAAATTGGACGGAATTTACTTTCTAGTTGCATTATAACTCCTAATTAAGTTTGGGTACCAAATGATGTACCAAAACATTCGGGAGAAAAATGACAGCCTCAGAGCACGCATGCTGAATTATTGCTAGTAAATCCTGTGCTTGTTTGAGATTTCCAAAACTTTTCAATCGCATGCAACGTGTACATGCTCGAAAATAATGGAACTGTCCTAACAGAAAATATCAACCAGACCACTTTCCTTTAGGTTGGATTTTCACAAAGTTGTCTTTTAAAAGGCACTTTCAGAACCCATTATGTTCAAAGTGGTTCCTGCATTATCATATTCCATGGAATGATCCTTGGACAAAACACTGCTTGCTATCCATTTGGGAGTCCAAACAACAGCTGTCACGTAAAAGATAAAGGGGCGCTAGCGATATAAATTCGGCTATTATGAAAATCGGTTAGTGGTGAAAGCAAGGTAATCATCTAACCATGGCTATGAAATGCAGCTGTTTTGAGTCGTAAAGCTACTAATCACGTATATCAGCGGCTATATAACACATTAGTATTCTTCGATAGCCGTGGAACTTTCATCTTCCTAACATGCCCCTCTAGTTGTCTTGTTTATTAGTTAAAGCAACGACATCTTTTAGCTTTGTCTAGTGCAGGCTGGTCTAGTGCACAGAATAAGTCTATAGGAAACCCATCGCTATGCAAAATCGCGTCCTAAATGTATGTAAACCACTGTTAACCACAGCTACTAAAATGCTCGTTTAGCACCATATCACTGGCAGAAAACTTTATTTTCTTTTTATCAAAGTTAGAAACTCGTGTGCTGTAGTTTTTGCAGATTAATTGCACTTTCGTTACGAATATGCAGTCAAGTGAAAAATACTCATCTTTTATGCATGCTTTGGTGATATTTATTGCTGAGCGTGAAATATTGACTCTGATGAAGCACTTGATAATAATTTCTGAGCGCTTGCTTTATTTGAAATCGCATTAAACTGTTGGTTTATAAAATAATATGCACGCGATACAATTTAAATGAAATATTGGAATTGCAGTTCTATAGCCGTGGGCACAGGCTTTTTTGAACCAAGGGAATACAAAACGAAATTGCAATGAAAATAATTTTCTGATGATCTGTTTCTTCCAACAACATTATTTTAACGATTATCATTTCTAAACTTCTTTACTTCGTGAATAATTTTGAGGTTTTTTACCGAGGTAGTATGGGCAGTTATGTTTACAAAAAATTGTATCTTCATCATTAATTTCTATGGATTATTAAAAATACCCACGCGTATATTTCAAAATATTTAATTTGAACAGTTTAGGTTTTAGTCCAGATGTGATGAACTAAACTTGATGAGGATTCTTGAACGTTAGCATTATGTATGCAGCCATTTATTTATGTCTATGCAAATCCATATACTTTGTTGTAATATTCTTAAATATGGCCACATATGTAAACACATTTACAGATGTAGTCACACATGTTTTATATGCTCATACCCAGCATTGAATTTTTTCTTGTATCCATATATCCATATCTATTATGCCATATCTGGTTTATTTAAGTCATATACTTCTATGTGTGGCCAAGCATGCAACAATATGGCATAATATGGCATAATTTGGCCATGCAGCTACATGGCCAAATTATGCTACTGTACATAGTCAGTTATGGTATATACATGTATAGGCTTTTCCACTCCGCTACATTGTCCATGAGTTATATCGTGCTCATGAAATACATCCATGCTTTAAAGGCTTAATATTTATCTTTCTACACATTCTATCCTTGAACTTGAATCCTTGAGGACTTGTCATTAACTGTCCTATGTGTCTTATGTGACCAATGGTGAAAAAATGAACACATTTTAAACGTCTGCAAAAAAACATGTAATGTACGTCATTCACTGTACTTCGGTTACTGAGTCTGCTTACTATTTGAACATAAGCGTCATCAAGGTCAGTTCGAATCAAGCAATATTTCACTCAGAATGTGCGGTTTCCAAGCGTGGTGGTAGAAGAAATGGCTTCAAGGAAGGTTGAAACCTGCACGCTTGTTGTCAAGGGAGACTCCCTGGAGCCTTCTCCAAATGTCTGCTCTGCCATCCTCACCATGAGAACATTCAAGAGCAGATCTTGCGAAGCACTTCCTAGGTGCAAATTGTCTTGATAGTGCTGCTTAAGCACTCGGCGTTTACTTGGAACATAGCTATCTAATTTCATGAGCTCTTTACCCAATTCCTATTTAAGTGGAAGGCAGTACTCCAATTCCGACTTCATTAAATGAAACTTTGAAGATAGCTGATCCAAGTAACATTGCTGCATAAAACTGAAAAGTATTCTCGACACATACCTAATAGGATCTGAACTTCAAGGAATGCAGAAATAAGCAACAAACCCAACTCCAGTTTATTGAGATCATTTAGAACAACGGAATGAAACAAATGGTGCAGTTATAAGACAATAATGTATTTATAATGCACGTATTAAAGAAACGCATGTATTTCATGGTTCAGTCAGTTGTATGTATGTTTCGTACCAGACTCAGGCCAAAGGCATGCTTATTTGAAACATCTTGGCATGTCAAAGAAACGATAAAGCTTGTTTATACATATGCATAAGACCATGAAATTGTCTGTAACACACCCATTAAGAAAATATTTACGTGATAAACAGTTTCATTTGTTGATGTGCGAGGTATATGTTGAGTGTACCCTGTCGAAATATCTCGTGTATTATCAATCAATAAACCGGCATGGAGTCTCATTATTTTGCCTAGGATTATTTTCGCTCTCTATTTTCTAAGACGTCATTAACAGATTCGTAATATTGCCTGCTAAGGATCCAATATATGGAAACCTTAGTGTCAAAAGCAAGTTATTTAATAATGTTTGAGGAATTTATTGAGTGAGCTCTGTCGTAATATGTTTTGATTGACTACATGAGTACACCTAAACAATTCTCCTTTAATGAAACGGCAGGACGTTTCAGATAAATGCAGCAAGTTAAGATTGCTTTCTCGTATTTCTTTATAAAATTTTACAAATATACGGGTGTCCCGATCAACCAATCTGAAAAAAGAACTGATTGAAAATTGGGTTAAAGTAGGCTACTTGAAAACTTAGAAACCGACTGAGTGCAGTTACAATATTTGTCTGTCTTGATATGATGCTTAGAGCGCACTACGTTGTGTCGTCCGCTACTTTCACCAGTGTCCATCTCAGAAATAAGCCGCCATGTTTGCTATGACCTGCTGACAGCAATGGTAGCGTACATATAATGCAACCACTTTGTTTGGATTTTTAACCCCTCCCTTCCCCCTTGTAAGCAAGTGTCCCCAGCAGCTTAACCCCTACCCCCCCTCCTAAATATTACGTAACCATTTAAAAATTTACCTCCCTCAGCATTTAAAAATATTAATCTAACATGTACAAAAAATCACCTTTCCAAATTAGACGTAAGACATTTTGATATTTGTAATAATAAAAGTCATTATTTTATTTTAATCTATATTTCAAGATAATAGCTCATACTAAAATTATCAATTAAAATTTAAACTGCAAATGAATACAGTCCTGAATTCCTTATAATGTTGCAATGTGGATCTAAAGTTTACTACAAAACTAACAAATATCGAATTCTCCCCTCCTTCCCCTCCACAGGTGAGTATTGATGAACAAAAACTTTTTCTTCATATATAAAATGGAGTAGGGAGCAATAACTGAGCAAACGATGACGTAGTGACGATGACGAAAATTTGCTCAATTTAGGGATGCCCCTATATGGATTTTCGATAACAGGACTTCCGTTAATTTATTGCCGGTGTTTTGAAGGGTACAAGGTTTATTTCGAAAGCCTACAAATTTCAATACTATCCATCGTATTTTATAGCAAATTCTTTTTTGGGATCGGTTGTTTTGCGCAACACGTTCGAATGTCATAAATCACAATGTAGATGGGGATAATCAAATGAAATTTCAGTAACACTATAAACATGTACTCCGTTAAACTTATCTTGCCCAAACTAAAAATAGGTACGTTGTTGTTGATGTTTGTTATTCACTAAAATTAGCCGCTAGTCTGGAAGCGAATTACTCATGCTGAAATGTGGAGCGTTTTGATGCATGCCTCTTCAAGGTAACACGTGTGCTAATTTGGTGTTTTGAAAGTGATTTACCCGTTGGGGATCGATGTGCTGACACGTGTGTACTTTCGCTTCTATTAAAAATTACAGATGTCGAGACATTTCGTGAGCTACATGTACGTGTATATGCCCCAAATGACATTAATGCTTGAATTCTAGTGGAGCATATCTGCGCCCACAGCATCGTTCTGCAAAATCCCATGATAATCGAGAAGTAAACATTTTAAGATGAAAATAATTGTGCATTTGATGAGGAGGGGGAGGTAGGTGCGAGTAGATATGAGGGCGTAGGTAAATTTTGAGAATACGCTGTTATACGCGGTTAGTACTTTCAATTTAAAGTCGATTTGTGTATCAAAAATACACTTATGACGATGGTTTAATTACATGTAGCTGCACTGTCATGTGTCCGTCCTATTCCATCCTAACAACTGTTCAACGCCATAAAAAATATGCATATAACGAAGGAAACATCGTTATTCATTTTTTTTTTTTTGAAAAACTACAGGCAAATCACAAATTTTGGATTTTAATTAACATTTTAACAAGAAAGGCCACATTTAAAAAAATTACCTAGAAATGATTAATATAACTGCCGTATAACAAGAAAATTCTAAAGGCGAAATGTTTGAGGAACTAATTTGCAACAGAGAAGCAATAGCAGTTGAATGCGGTGAAAAGGGCTTCTTTGTAACTAACGTAACGCTAAAGGGGGTGGGATGTGTTAAAGCATGTATAATTTTAGAAATGTATAATCTACAAAGTCGGCATAATGTTTTATCGGGCCAATGAGATAATGTGGAGAGGTGCATCATACCTAGCCCAGACTAAAAACAATGAAAAGCATAATAACAAAGACTAAATCAATGGTTTTCACCTCATTATAATTTAAGGTTGCCATGTTTCATTTATGGTCAGTTATAGCATATTTATCCTCATATATGGCCATATTCAACTTTTATCCTGGATTTTTTCACCTTGATGCGCAAGTCGTTGACGCGGGCCTATGTCACCTGACATCTCCCCCTCCCCCTCTAATTTAAAATGCTGTAAATAAACACCAAAGGTAGTTACTTTCACCAGGAATAGCTTGAAAAAAGTATTGTTGCCCCCTCTAACAGTTCTCTGTATAGACGCCTCAAAAATGTAATGGTGTCTGACGTAATTTCCGGAAGAAATTGTTGCATAACATTAAACGGAGCTTTTGTTTGGTTTGTCTATTTCTTAAAATCTTTGAGTATAAAGCTTCTATAAGGCATCGAGTGACCGTAATAGCGGATTCTGCATTAAAAAAAACCACTTCAACAATTGTCTGTGTTATTCGAAACTCATGTATTCATACCTCGTAAACTAATTTGTTCCCTTTAACTGTAATGTGCATGTACTATTTTCTTCAATTATATTCCTCGTTCCTGTTCTCAGAGGACTGTCGTGTGCATTTCTACATGTATTTTCAACCATCACGAAAGTGCATGTGCTAATGTGTCAAACATTCGTGCAGTATATTTCGCTATAACCCGATTAAAAAAAATAAAAGCTCAATAAACAGTCGCTGGAATTTTTGGAATCGACCTCTGAGGGATAAATTTCCACAAGATTCGGCATTGATGAGAACAGCAACATCCTCGCCTCGTGCCTCGTCAAGGACCGTTGGGGGTCTATGTTTTGACATCGATTAAATTACGTCATCCAACCTGATATTACGCTCTATATTATCCCTCCTTATTCTGTGCATGCCATTCGACGTTGGAAATGATTAATTGGCAATGCTGTGGCCTAGGGTATACACTGAAATTGGGTGTATCGATCTCACCCTTCGGTTTACCTTCTACCAAGACATTTAGTTGAATTGAATTGATTCAGGTGTGTTGAATTAAGCTGATTTGAATTGAATGACCAAATTGGTTGTTGAAGTCCCAAAACAACATGAGACAAGACATTGGACATTGTATTAAAAAAATGAAGCAAAATGTCAATGCTTGATGTCTACAAAAACGTAGGTTTGACATTTCTCAGCAGTTTTCTCTTTGATTAAGAACACCAACGAAAATATCGTTTTATGTTTTAAATTAAAATACATTTTTATTAGGTTTTTTTCAGTATAAGATGTGCGGAAATTTAATATTAATCAGCTTGAGAAGAAATTGCTTCGTTAAGTTTTCTCAAATATGTCAGTTATATTAAAGCATTCTTCATATTAACTTCCTGAGCCACATGAAAAGAGCTTTTCATCGACTTTGAAGATAGTGTTCAACCGTCGCCCAAATCGTGTTTAGACAGTTGCTTGCACAAACCTTTGTTCAGATCTTAAATTTCACGGCTTTAAAATTGCTTTTCCTATACTATATTATTGCAAGATAATCAAATTCTCACAGCATTGACTATTAGTCTTGGTTTTCTAACAATCTAACAAGCTAAATATTAGTCCAAAATCAGAACTCAATGTAAAATAGAAAAATGTTAATATTTTAATAATTTTTAGGAACAACCCTGGCATCTTTATTCGAAATGTGCCCTAAGATAATGAACGAATTAATTTTTAATATTACCCGACATAGGTTTTTACAAAATCAATCTGCGTGGCTTTGATTGATGACCGATGGTCAGTTTTCCTGACAACCTTGGATGTTGTCTAATTAAGACGTTTTAATCAATGTCTAGCTGCCTTTATTGTGATAATGGGAATTTATCTATAACTGGAACGATCGATTTAATGCCCGCAAGTGCATATGGATTTCTGTCAAAAATAATTGAGTTCTTGCTCTGGTGGTTAGCGTTAATTGTTATTGATTTTTCTGGCGAATAATTAGTTCAGGATTAATACCACCTAGGCTTTATTCTACATTCATCTGAACCCGAAGATTGGCCATCTATGTCGATGCTAGCGTATACATTTCATGTACCGGATGTGACAAAAGCTGATCACTAACGACCACTGGAGTAAAACAACGCTCTACTACATTTGTAGTTGTTCGAATTTAGAAACAGCCCCTGATATATATTATCATTATAAAAAAAATTCATTGTAATTCTTCGATTTATGAAAGTTAAAACGTAATTAACATAACACGTAACAATAACCCTACAATTTCAAAATTATAGAACAAATAAGGCGTATGAAACTTTGTTAATGAAAAATAATTAGCCCTTATACTCGCGCTATTTTCTCTACAACTGCATGTAGTCTAAATATAAACATTTGAAACATGTGCAAAAAGTAAACAAGTGAAAGACATTTTCTTTAATATATACACGGGAGGGCAATTATTTGTTATGCAAATGTAACTGTATAATTTAATATAACTGCCAGCATTGAATTCTATGAACATTAGGTATAAATGCTAATGATTAGCCTATACTTCACAGGATCCATTCTCTGGTTGATCGTCAAAGTGTAATGTAATTACTATCTGTACCTTTTAGGAATTAATGAATACAAAATTGCTTGTCTATTTTGCGATTTGGAACATAATAGCATTATATCCATTTTTGGATTCCTGCAAATCTCTTTGTAGATTCTACATGCTTACAATAGTCTCAATTTAATTGCTCTTTGTAAATAGATTACAAAAAAACATTGATAGTTTCAAAAGTTTTTATATAGTATGCTTATAAAAAAATATAAGTAATTAAAACTCATAAAAGCACAAAATGTGATCATTCAATTCAATTCAACTCAGTAGCCTACTAGTATTTAGTTATATACCGTGTGGTAGGGGGTGTAATCCATCAACTCAATATTATTCGGTGATTGCCACCTCAATGGGGTGTACACCAACATCATTGTAAAATTGAAGTTCATGCAGCTTAAGGCTGTCCTTCCATTCCAACGTCGAATGGCATTCAAGAAAAATGAGCAATAGTACGGATCCGAATGTGCTCGGAGTTCCATGAGTTGAAATGACAGTTTCTACCACTTCGGTGGTTCAAAGAGCCTCACGCTTTGAGCCTTCCGTCTTGATTCCAAGGTCTCCCATTGTAGATCCTTGATCATTTGGGGGGCGCTCTCGTCTCGCTGGTACTTACCAGTTACAAATCTAGGAGCTCTACGCTGCACCATTTCTAGCTTCTGCTTCCGGCCATCCCTATGAGGATTCCAAATTGGGCAGCCATACTCGGACTAATGATAAATATCCAGTTTCTTTAACTTTTGGAGGACAATTTCAAAAAAATTCTGTGCACAAATCTAAAGCTTTGGTTAGCCACACCAGTAAATATACTGATGTGTGTATCGTAGCGCATATCATTCGTGATGGTTATCCCCAAGTATTTAATGGATGAAACGACTGGGCTATAAGATGTCAAGATCCCATTGCAATCTTAATGGATCCTCATCTCTGACCTCATCATACAGTGCAGAATCGTCAGCAGAATCATCACAACATATTTTGCCAATAGTTTTATTTTTTAACCATCAAAACCAACCTTCTTTCAAAAAGAGCATTTTCCATCATGTTTGAAGCAACCACGAGTGACTTGGATGTCTCCATTTAAACACCTATGTGCAAATTGCAAAAAAAAAAACATTTTAATTTAACAAGTGGAAATATCGATATCGATGCGGTGAGCAAATTTCGATTTCCACTTTTTAAATTAAAATGTTTTTGCAAGTAGGGCCTAACTGATATTCTACAGTGTAGTTTTCTTTCTTTGAACAAAATAAATTAGTATCGGAAAGCTTTGCGCATGCTCATATATGTAATGTTTCTACTCGTTCCGTTGCATTACTTTCTGAACACCAGAATGTGCCGAGACCCCATTACTAAAAATTCGAATATTATTTTTGAAGTATACGTTATTGACACGCATGGCTAGTACATCCAGTAATAAATTTAGAGCGTTATCAGGGCATCCGAATATGTGCCCAATTGCTTTGATTTATTTGCTCTCTAAATTTTGCTCATCTTTCTTGGCAATAACTTATATCTTCAATCGTGTGTATTTTGCCCTAGCCTGTCATTTGAAGAACTATTTAAAGAGATAGAAAGGGTGCAGCAATTCAAGAAATGGCAGCGCAAATTGCGTTAGCAAAAGGAGAGAGACGAACATGCATTGTATAAATTGTGTGACAGCTCTTCTGGAAGCCAATCTGCAATTACCATCTATTTCTGTCATCTCTGCCATTCACTACAAGAATCTTGTCAATTTCTGTAAAGTTAAACCCGTTATGAATTCTTTCATAGCCTTAAACAGTATATTCCGATTTATCAGTGCCAGATTTGAAATCGGCGAGGTCCCACGTAACAATTGTTAGCAAAGAATAAGACAGTGATTATGTTAATTGTTGTAATCAAGTTGTGAACGAACTGGTAGAGGTCTCCGTTTAAAAAATTTAGATTACAAATTGACTAAAAGTAAACTACTATCGCAACAATCGCAAATTCATTAGACGTAACATTTTTTAACTGAGTAATTAAATATTGTAATAAGCGGTGACGATGAAATGAGCATGCATGTATAATTATCCATGATTTGACGATAAATTCAATTACATTAATAAACGTAGTCAAAATAGCAATTATATTCAAGTTCGATAACTAGTGATACATAGCGATTAGCAAATGTCAATTTGTCCACTAATGGCATTTATAAAATAATAGTGTACTTTAAGATAAATATTCATGGTAAAATAGCCTTCGCTTACTCAACAAGAATTGTTGTGGATATCAATACACACTTTCTTATTAAGGCATGGCTACTGGGATTTTCCAAATGAGAAAATATAATTGAAAATATACATGTATGAGATTACATGTTCATACCTCTTGCAGTAGGTAATTATGCAGGTAATCTCTGACCTTCAACTGAATCGATTAATGTAGTTGTAGATGCTGTACGTCGTGTGGGATAACAATTTAATTTTCCCTTTCCCACCCCGTATCTTTTTTATTAACGGAATTAGACCAATATTTATTGCTATTTAATAATGTTATTAATGTAATTGTATGTAATATTCGTCTGTTGTTATTTAAGGCACCATTGTATACACGCGTAGACCTACGTTTAACTGTGCTGGCATACTTGTATTATCTAACGATTAGATAGTAAGCAGATTTTAATCTTTCCAGAGAATAACACAAAATATTTTTAACACACGATTTGTGACGAATTAATTACATTCATTTTTTAATTCCATATTATTTTGTGGGATATGTCTTGTGTATGCAACCTTTATTTAAAAGTTTATTTATTTAAAAGCTGTCAGATGTGAAGCACAATGTGTAATAAATCTAGTGCTTTACACATTGCTATTTACGAAAATGTTGCCTTCCCATTAAACGCCAAATTAGACTCACTCTTTTCATGCATTATTTGGCATCATTTTTTATTTGCGTATAAGGGTTGAAATATTGGCCCGAATATGAGCTTGCTTTGAGAGGCTGGTATCCTTTCAAAAGTGCCACTCACGCACTTCTAGTAATAAATCTGAACACAATTGACTAAATATAGATCTGGAATGTGCATATTATATTAGGACAACTATGCTGCAAGCCTACGTGTACTGCGGATATGCTTTTATGGAAAGAAGTATAAAATTGGCTGCCATTTGATCCATACACCAATTTGATTAATGTATGCCCATGCAAAATTCAGCTGTAAAATGGCAATATTAAAATGCCTGCACATTTTGTTACAAGTGAAATCGAATAAGGATGGAATTTCAAGTAAGTCTTCACGAGTGGAACAATATGTCCAGCATTCTTATCCAAATTTTGCCAAATAATCGATGAAAAGAACGTTATTTGTTGCAGGGTATACATTTTGGGGGGTAAGTAAGAAGCGGAAGTACACTTGATCTTTAATAACCACGTACTTGAATTTGAATTCTCACAATATATACAAGTAAACTGATTCCAATATTTATTCCAGGAAGTTATTAAAAAGTTAATTTGGCGATCATGTTATTGGCCATATACGAATTCCACGCCGTGCCACTCTACTGTAGGTAAAACTGTGACACACTTGATTGAATTTAAATCCAGAATTAAGTCAAATCCTGTTGTTATTAATACATTTATTGTATTTCCTTATTTATTGTAAAATTGTTTTTTGGGTCGTTGATGGCACGATTTGGTGCTTCACTGACTTAGTAAACAAAGAATAAATAAAATAAACAACCCAGGACTATTATAAATAATTTAAACATTGGCTTCGTTTATATGAAAACCAATACATGCCCGATTAAGAATAAATACAACATTTATCTAAATAAGGCTAACAGGTGGACATACATGTACATGTACGTCTATGTTTATTAACTGAAACAAATACACGTATTTTTTCAACATTCATTGAAATACATGTACACTGTATATGCGCATCTTATTTTTAGATAGAAAATTGGTATCGTTGATGTTTTTATGGAAATAATATTCCCATTATATTTGCAGTACATTAATTTCAAAGGTTGTATTTTATTCAGTGGCGCATTTTCGTAAACACTGATAATAATACCTTCGATAAAAATGTATATTTTCATCGAGGTACATGTATGTTCCCATCTAATCATATTCGCGCATTTGGTTCCCTAGGCAAGGCATCCATTGTTATGCTGATAAGTCTGATAAGGAGTATGATCTGCTATACAATATGTTGTAACGTATCCTTAAGGCTGCTTTTACTATCAATTGGGCGTAGCGTTAGGACTTTTAATTATAAAAATTAATTAAGTGCGCCTATTCACTAGAAAGCTTTTGCATTACGCGTCCACAGGGCATAATCAAAATGCTAACAATCCTTTTTCCAAATTCTGCATTCTCAATCAAATATTAATTCTTAACTGGCCGACTGCCGCCAACCACCTACTTAGTAACAGCCTTAAGCACACTGCACTGAGCTACATTAAGCCAACATTAGCGTTTCTAGCCTAAAATCAGCTAATTCTTCCCTCGTAGGGGTTATAAAATTCTTCATACGCATGCAAGCAAACATTACCGATAATGTGATTGAACGATGAAAGTTCAAGGAGGACGAAACCGTGCTAAACCTTCAAAGCAAAAAAACAACCGAAAAACACGTAAAACACCAGCACAAAGTTTTACTAGGGACAGGTGCTCCTCTGTGGGTTTTTAAACCACATTACTTTAATGAGCACTCGACAGAGCATATCGCTCTCCGGCTCTAACAACGGCACATTTCAAAATTAGCACTTTTCGAGAAAATTATTGGTATGTAAGCCTACATTCATTGCATTGTACATTCATTCGCCTGTTCTTAGCACATTTTACTGAATTTCTAGCTAGCATCCCGTTATGTTGAGGATAATTTTTTTTAGTTTTTGAAATATGCTATTGTTGTAGCCGGTGAGAGCGAAATGGTTATACAGATATATGTGTGTCACCAGCATCTCAAAAGAAATCCTGCACATAAAAACCTTTTTACTGAGAAATATCGTTTCATGTACCTTTCGTGTGAGATTAGAAAATTGATTTGTTTAGTTATTCTTTACATATGTATGTCTTTAAACACGGCTTTAATTTTAAAAGAACGCACGCAGGATGGAACGACAGCAACCTGGCGTTTCATATTGGATTTCGTTTAATATCAGGTTATCTAACCGTTGGGTTGCCCTAATGATGTCCAACCTAAATAGCAAATTGAAGAATTTACCGCATTTATAAATTTAACCATTATTCACCTGAATTTTATTTTGAGCAACAAACGCTTTTTGCTAAAAATGTTGCAGTTTAATAATATAAACGTAGACGTGCATTTTTCAAGACTCAACTACAAGCGCATTTCGTTTTTGCGAATCCAGTTTCGCGCTGAGAATAAGTTTTCAAAAAAGCGAATTGAAATTAATACGTTATATCATGATATGTACGAAATATTTGTTTACTTTTTAATAAATGAGCAACCTTTTGATGTTACAATATATGAAATATTCCAAAATATGCTGCAAAATGCATAACATAGCTATTAGTATTGCTATGTCTTTAGCAACTTAACCTATCTTTAATAAAACATGTATAACATTCATAGATATCATGAAAGTATGCATTGAATTGAATTTAGTTCACAATTTGGAAAAGGGTTGAAAGCTTGCACTAATTTTTAAGGAATTTTCCGCCTTATCTTACAGCCCACATGCGTTACTGTTAACTTTAATTTCCCCTAGCTTGAAGATTTCAATTAAAAAGCATTACATTGTCTAATGACATGCAAAAATGGATAAAAACAATGTTTCTTAAGTGGATTGGAATGACAAGTTCAACAACCTTAGCGTTATGCTAATTAATTCCCTCTTTAAGGCAGCCTGTGCGCTAATTTGGTGTTTTGAAAGTGATTATTACCCGTTGGGGATGGATGTGTTGACACTTTTGTACTTTCGCTTCTAATAACAATTGCTGATGTCGATACATTTGGTGAACTACAGTTGTATATAAATTTTGAGAAGACGCCGTGATGCACTGATGCGCGGTTGGTACTATCAACTTAAAATCAATATTTGTACCAAACATGCATTTATGAGCTTTTTTCCACATTTTTACGGATATCTTGTAACATTTTTCTCGATAAATACACACACATTAAAAAGACGATGTGCTGTTTGCCCTAATAAAGTCAGGCAATTGATCCAATCCACTTTAACAACCCAGGTTAAGTAGCTGCAGTGTCATGTTTACGCCTAAGGTTTATTTTGTTGAGAGAAGTGTAATTTTTTCTATTATTCCATCCTTACAACAGGTCGACGCGACGCCATGAAAGGTGTGCAAATAACGAAGGAAAAGTCGTTAGCCAATTTTGTAAAACTACACATATATCACAAATAATGGATTTTAATTAAAATTGTAACAAGAAAGGCGACATCCCATCTAATCTTAGAGGCCACCTACGTTATAGTTAAATTAAATTTCCACTAGCTTAAAGCTTTCAATTAAAACGTATTCCATTGTCTAATGACATACAAAAATGGACCCAAAAACATCGGAGTTGTATAAGTGGATTTCAATGACAAGTTCAACATGCTAAGCGCTATACTAACTAATTCACAAAACCAAACTTAAATTAGCCGGGAAATCTTCAGCATATTAATATGTGATGGAAAGCACAATATTAAAAAATTTCTACGATGCACCCAACCATGCAAAAGTATTCATATTGACATTATTGAACAAATCCGTTTCAACGTTGTCCTAGATTTTAAATATGCGAGACAAAACGCAGGAACAGTTTTTGGCAGAGCAACAACATATACAGTGCACATGTATGTTTTCACATCAATAAAAACTGTCCCAAATCAACTATTAGGCATCCTTCTGGAGTTAAGGTTTGGGGATCTTTTACATCAAGGGATCTTGGAAAGCTTTTGTTTTTACGTGGATGTATTAATTACAACGCATACAAAGGTATGTTGGAAAATTAGCTAATTTATAACATATAAGACAATTTGCAGATGTTGACGAAATACATGCATTCCAACATGACCAGGTACCATGATATGCATTAAAATCCTCGTAAAACTGGCTTGATGAGCACAATATAGGCATTTTACCATGATCAGAGATGATCGGCAAAAATCATGAGCTTAAATCCCATTAAAACGTAATTATTATTGATACCACTGAATTTACTGCCAAAACAAATTAAAATTTGCTACCAAACATTTTAATTCAGTTGCCATGTGAAAATATGCAAATGTTTCTGACTACGGTATTCATTTACCGCACAGGAATTTGCTGATGTACCGATTTTCAGCGGTTTGTCGATTACCAATTTTCTTTTCTTTGATACTATCTATGTGTAAAGTTACTTTTCAGTATTATGGTTTTATAAAAGTATTAGGGCATTGTAAAGAAATGTAATTTTAAGTACCAAATCCAGTAGATATGTCAAAACATGGCACATTCAATCAGCCTTGCATATAATAGTGGTATAGGGAATCTCTTTTTTATAGTTATAGTGCTTATAATGCCCTGCATGTCATATGTTTTTGCCTTTTCTGGGGTCAAGGTAGTCAGATAATTTTTTTAATTACTGGAAATGTCAGGGAAGTTGACAAATCCAGTTCTGAGGAAACCCCTGATATATCCCCAAATAAATGTTGAGGAAAAATCCATTGATGTGCATTCATGAGACCATAAAGTTATGCAATGGGCTGAAATTCAATTTGGAAATTCGAACAGATTTTTACCAGACGTAATACAATCATATATGGTCAGAAATGAAAGAGACTCTGATAAAAAGCTGCTTAAGAACGCCAAGTTGCGTGGACCCAGCTGTTTTGGGTATTCACAATGCATGTATACTGTATGTGTTTAGAATTATTTTAGTCGCCAGTGCTTCAACCGAATGGACTAATAGCAGGCAATCACTGCTAGCTGAGAGGCTATGCTGTGCAGCTATCTATCATAGAGACTAAGCGGATTCCCAGAGATTTTTATTAGGATCACGTTTATAATGCCGCCTCATGCGAAAAGTCAACAACCGATTTATTAAAATTTTTTATATCCACTTTGTCAAAGTAATCTGATTTTATAATATTTTTTCGATGTCGTGAGCCCTCGTGCACGTGACTTACGAGATTACCAATCAAATAATGGCAACGCCCTGTTCCGTTTAATTAAAATTTCATAGCCAAAACACTTTATCGGGCTGAAATTTGGGATTTATTCCTGTTTATGAGTGGTGTTTTCACGTTGCAATTCGCCATGATCGATGCCCTTGTAAAGCATGAACGTTGGTTCTATCAAATCGTAAAACATTAGGACCATGTTAATGACTGATGTAAATCGGGATAATTGTTGTTAGTGGTAATTACGTTAATTGCCATGTGATTGAATACGTAGGGATAAAAGATTGCTTTTAGTAAACGACAAAGCGAGGAAATTATTTATTGAATTTATCTCTGATTTAATGTCCGATTAAAATCAGATGTACTCAAATTTTTTCACTAATTCT
>JAQIXS010003631.1:0-17511 GCA_034700785.1 Rossiulus vilnensis | reverse complement strand
TCAAATTTCAAAAAAAAAAAAAACGCAGACCCTGGTGGACGACCGGTTCTATGTGGGGGGGGGGGAAATGAATTTGGCAATTATAACAAGTGTTTGAAGGGAAAGGGTTGGAATGATTTTAATTTGCATGGTGGGCATCCTTTCGGCTCAGCCGTAGCCGCAATTGGGTGCTTCCCTGCAATGCAATTTAATTGAAATTTGTATGTTTTCAATTTATTCGCGATATTTTCAAATTAAAAAATAACGAAGACACTAGTGGACGATCAGTTCTATATGAGGGGAAAAATGAATTCAGCAATTATAAACGATGGTTGACCATTGACAACATTGTATGTAAATTATATTTTGTGGAACTAGCAAATTCTTTTTATGGGAAATCTGATTAACATGCATTTCATGTAAATTTGACAAGTTGTAGACCATTAGCCAAACATGCAGGTCAAAACACAAATGTTAATTACCATCGCCAAATGCTTGCAATCACTGAGGGTTTGCGCTGCTCGTAAAGTAACAGTTCGGCAGATCAGTGTGATCCAATCAATGGTCGAATGTTCCAAGATCCTGAGCAGGTGTTCCAGTTTCCGATTCTCCAGTTTTCTGGTAATGTCTTTGGCATTTTAGTAAGGGAGCTTCAAGAACGTCCTGAATTAGATGCTCATAAACGTCATACGGTGGGGGAAAAAAGTAGGCAAAGTTGGCAGAATGTATGCTGGGTTCTGTCCTACTCATAAACGTTGGGGTTATTTGCATAAAATGTGCGTGGCTTCCACAAGTGTTTGTACGCAATTTTGAAGTTATTCTGAAAAGACGAACACAACTGGCCTACAGTTGTAACGCTTTAACCCCGTTGAACAAAATTTCATTTTTTGTGGTTATTACCTGATGTATTAGGTACAACTTCTTGCGACTGTCTTGTTTAAAATCAGCTGCTAACCACCAGTCATCTTCTTTACAGGAATTACGCATTAAAACCAGCAGTCCGCTAGGAAGCACGGGAAGTACGACAGAAAGCGTGCAGTCAGAGAGTGCATCAAGCTCCACGACATCATCCGAAGACAGGAAGGGTACAGACATTGAGTCCGGTAAGCCCAGCTCTGATGTTGTGGCAGTTCTGATGTCTTTGCACTTCCCAGCGTAGTGACTCTTAACACAGTGCATGGTTTTTTTCAGACGAGGATTCGTACGACTTGGTGACCTGTTTCTGTATGAAGCCGTTCGCCGGCCGACCCATGATCGAGTGCTCGGAGTGCCTGACGTGGGTGCACCTGTCCTGCGCCAAGATTCGAAAGTCCAACATCCCTAAAGACTTCATTTGCCAGAGGTGCAAAGATGCGAAGATGCCAACAAGGCGGTCCCACAGGGTAAGCTTAGGTACTAAACTATGGACCTCACGATCATATTCACACTTACTTGCCATTTTAATGCCTTAATAATTAATCAATAGCAGGTTTTTTGTATTGATTCATGACATCCGATTACAGTATTGAAGTTGTAGATGTTTAATTTAGCTTAAAATAAGACATCCTATGGAGCTTGAAAGCTGTGATAAGTCATTACAATTATTTAGCATTATTTAGAATATTGATGAAAATGACTTTGTGCAGTTAATTTTATGATGCTGGAAATGATTTCAATTTGCTAAGAAAAGTTCTGTTTCTTTATATTGTCTACTCCACTGCTTGGTAGACCGTGAAATGGAATACTGCACATTATTAACTGAAAAATCTTACTTGTAAAGGAAAGCACAATTTATTTTAATTATTTATGAGATCGTTCAGGGTTTGTGTGCACCGGGGAATTCAGGGTAGAGAAAAGTGGTCTGGGAAAATATCGTTTCTGCTGGAAAATCCGGGAAATATTTGGGAATATGCACCAAATTTTTGTGTGACATTTTCAATGGATGATGCTCTTAGCACCAAGGAGTTGTTTATAAATATTAATATTTTTGTTTTGTTTTACTGATAACGATATGATTGCCTTAAAATAACTAGGTTTCAAAAATTCCCTTTGATGTTTTTGCTACGTAATTTATTTTCAAAAAGTCAGGGTTGGTCAGGGAAAAGATTTTGTAAATTAGCACGAACTCTGATCTGGAAGATATCTGGCAGATGTGATTTCTTCACAAGTTGCGCATTAAGTGAGCTTTGGTCTCGTAATTTCCCCTAATAGTCATGGAAATAGCCATGTAATTTAGCACGTGATGGATCTCACGAATCTGATAAGCCACTAGATTTCAGCTTTTTCTTAGCATTGCTATCAATGCTTCAGTATTACAACAAATATGCAGTTTGTTTTGATATTTCAAGTCTAATGACGTGCTCGACATTGTCGAGTCATATTTTACCGGTTAAGACTCCAGAAACTCTTGGCCCAAGATAGTGATTGTCTTCGCCTATGTTCAGTATTAACACTTGTCACGTGTCCTAGTTGAGTCGATACATGTTACCAAACTTCGGTTCTTAACTTTACCGGGATTTGCTTGGATTTTCAAGGATTCGGATGGTTGTTCCGTCCCTCTCTTTCCGTGTCTGCCTTTGACATGCCACAAGAAAGAATCGCAACGCACAGACTTTGCGGCAGCCGACCTTGACGTCGGCCAGGAAATCCCATAGAAGTAACCCTTAGTTAGCTAACAGGCAGTTTACCCGCAGCGAGCCTCGTTCTGACGCCCCTTTTCTTCCTCTTTTTCTTCCAGAAGGAGACGGATAGGCCAGATCACGGCTCCCCCTCGGCGTGGACTCAGTGAGAGCGAAGAGTGCCGGGAAAGCCAAACTATCGGGGCAAGCAAATCCTTGCTCGGATTGCCCGAAGACTCCTCAGAGACAATGCGAGCAGTGACTAGCTGACAGGACTTGCCCGGGATTCCAACACTCTCTATTGGATCCAACGGATTCGGAATCCCGCGTAGTTAGTCCAGCCGTTCTGCGAGAGTCCTCGTCTGCCCTCAGTGTACATTATTTCGCCCTCTGCCCACGTCCACGGAAACGCTAGATTTGTAAATGCTGGTGACGTGGAAAGACTGTACATAGTTTCTTTGTGTAGGCATTTTAGTTTCGTTTTGTGTTCGC
This sequence comes from Rossiulus vilnensis, assembly GCA_034700785.1. Taxonomy (NCBI): domain Eukaryota; kingdom Metazoa; phylum Arthropoda; class Diplopoda; order Julida; family Julidae; genus Rossiulus; species Rossiulus vilnensis. Next base: position 14,443 of record JAQIXS010003631.1, on the reverse strand, counting down.
TCTGATATTTCGCCAGTTGCATCTCGCGCATTTCGCAGCTGATCACGTCTTCTGCTCCTTTCTCCTCAACGTTTTTATCTGGCACTTAGCAGATTTGGGTGCAAGTTTGAAGTGCCAGAGCGGCTTTCTGTGCTTAGTTTTGTGTTAGGGAACCCGAGGAAAGATTTTCCTCATGATAGCAGAAATTCACCACATGACGTTAATTTTCCAAAATTTTGTTCAATGCTTGTTGATGTAGATGACCTAATCTACTTTACTCAAAATTAACTTTGAGCCTACGTATTATTTTTTGTTTGCATTGATAGGAGAAATTCACCACAGTAGGAGTACTCGTAGACTAAATCTTCCGATGTTTTGTTCAATGGCTGTTGATGTAGATGACCATATCTACTCAAAATTAACTTTTATGAGGATAGGTAGCCTATTTATTATTTGTTGTTTGTTTTAAAAAAAATTAACAAAAAAAGTCAATTTCCTTGTTTATAACGAAATTTTCGTTCGTGTACTATAGAATTCGTTTTTTTTTTTTTAAATTAAAGTACAGAGTTTATTCAAAAGTATTGCTCGTTGAATCCTTGCGTTTGCAATCAGTTTTTCATCAAAGCTACTTAGCTCAGCTGTGCCTAACTAGCCGTTAGGACATTTAAGATCATTAATGGGATTAAATTGTTTTCGAGCCTCTTGTGCCTTTTGTTATAAATTGAGTGTTCTGAGCCCTCAATTTACATTTTATTTTTGTATTTAAAGATGATTGTTTTGAATTTCTCGTGTCCTCATTTTTCTAAAAATAGGCTGGGAAATGTAAAATTTATCATCTTACCAAAGATGAATTTAACTGAATACGGTAATCCAATTCGTGCATTGAGGGATCCATATCAAGTTCATTCAACGAATTAAAGTGCCGTTGCGTTAAAGCTCGGGGAAGAACACGTGATCTGCTGTCCTTGTAAAATAGTTCATTTCTCATCTCCATCGCCCATCTACAGCGTTCACTCTCTCAGAGCCTACTCTCGCTCATCACGTTTTTGTACGTTTCATATCAGGTTAGCATTACGAAAAATTTTTGTACATAAAATCGACGGAGTGCGTTTGACGAAGAAGAGGAACACGTCCACAAATTGAGTCCTCCGGGAGCAGTCATGAAAAATGGCTCCCTCCAGGACACGGGTGGCGTCCAAAAGCCTCTGCCGGGATAAGCAATGCGTCCGAATCCAACCAGTCTACGATGCAGAAAATTGAAATTATACCCAGAGAGTCTGGTTTGACGGGCGCTGCCACTTATGCAATTTCTAGGGCGGGGATGAGAAATGAAAAACTGCGTTTGGTGTAATTTATTTGTTTTTGTGCATGTTGCACAGTTGTTGTTTTTTTTTTTTTTTTTTCGTTTTCTTCGTTACCTTTTTCAAAGTTTCCTTGTCTGAAAAAGATTGCCGGTAGTAGAATGCCATAAAAAACAAGCTAGTCCAAAAAAGCCCCATGTATTAAACAAAAATACGTAAAATTGCTTAACAATTCAACAAGGAAACCTTTTACTTGTTAAAATTTATACCACTGGTGCTGTCTGACAAGTTGCCCCCGAGATTGCTCAAAAACCTATTTTTTTTATGAAACACAGATGAATAAGGAAAACGTTCCTAAAATAGTTGTAACATTTAATCTAAAAATGCCTTAAATTTCATGTCTGGAAATTGTTTGAAAATAATTGTGTGGACACTGAATTAACTGCATGGTGCAGAAAACAGCGAGTAAGTACCATCTGGGTAAATAGCATTTGTTGCGCCCGTTTTTGGCATTATTTTTTCTGACATTCGACTACACCAAGGCAGTTTGTGACTTGCAAGCGCTCTCTGGTCACTGCTATGCCATTTGTTTTTCACGTAGACGCGTTTTAATTGATCGCCACCAGGTTTCTGTTCTGCTTTAGACTTGTTTAATCCATTTCTGCCATTGCCAAAGCGACGCGAGGTCTACATTTCCACTTTTTTTGTGGTTGTGGTGACGGAGCCCTTGCGCATAACCACCAAACCTTAGTTCACAAAATGCTTGTCCTACTCCACTCAGTTTTTAGCGGTTTTTGTCATTGCAGCTGTGGTCACATCTCACAGTGGCTCGGACAAGATGACAGTCGATGTTTGGAACGTGCTTTTATTGGCTGGTGCCACACGAGCGTTGGTTTTAACGGGCTTTGTCCGTTTCAGAAGTACATTATTTCGCGTTTGTGTGTGGTGTGTGATATACAACGATGCATTTCTGGAACGGATGTAAAAGGCTGCTCGTGTGGCCCCAGCCTCACTGGATGCTAGGATGATTTTAAACTGGCGTTGAAAATTGTTATCAACTGTTTGAGCATGCAAAAGCTGGATTGTGTCATCATTGAAGATCCCAAATTCTCCTCATTTTGTGTCAGCAGGAAGTAGATGCGAACTGGAGCAGCAGGGCTGCGTTCTTGTTGTGCGCATCCGTGAAACTTGAATCAAAAATCTCAAATTGTTTCTATTCAGGTGCAATTGCCTTCATCGGAATCAATTTCATGCTGGCGATGAAAGAAAATGACGAATGTAACGTTGTCAGCATAGCTAGTCTGATCTGTGGGACTGGTCTGTAAATATCGTATTCATTTTGTAAGAAAATAATGCAGCGAAAAGCGCGTTAGTCATCCAAGATGCGAAAAAATAAAATCCCTATAAGTTTGAAAATTATTTATTTGCTAGAGTGTAGTTTATTTGGTTTTAGACGGCGGTGCCAGCAAGTGGAATCGATGCCACTGGATTTCGGCGTAGTTTGTACCATTGAAGATAAATGAAATCGGGTTTATTTTCAAATTTCCCGCCATGATATCAGTGGGCTGTGCCCACTGGCCCGTGGCATTACAGGCCACGCCTACTGTTACGGCATCCCTAATGGCCCGGACTCCAGAGGGCGCTCCTGGAGCAAGCTGCGAAATTAGCGCGCAGGATTTCGCCCATGGTTTTGAAAACGGATTTCTTCACCTAGTGTTTATTTCCAGGTAAATTCCGTTTGAAATGTTCTCCTCGTCAAATTCGTAAACCTCAGAAGTTGTTGCTAGGTAGGTGGTAGCTTTATTCCGGGTCGCGTGGCTGCTTTTATCATGCTGGTCGTTCGTTCTTGCCTCATTTTCAAGGCAGGTTTGAGTACCTCCAGGTTTTTGCCTGGCGTTTTAAAAAGGATGCAAAAAAAGAGTGCAAAATCTTCCTAATTTTATTTTAAATTGCAGTGACATTGGATGCGTGCAGTAATCTCGTTTGAACGATGGAATTCGAGGCCACCCAAGCCATAGATATCACCCTGTCTGATGAAGATGTTCCTGAACAAAGCAAAAGTCGCGAAAAGATGCCTGTAAGCCGGATTTCTTTCGTTTTGACCTGATTCCGTTGTGATTTTGTTAAATGGTTTATTCCTGATTGTTAGGTTGCCCAGTTGAAAGTGACGGCCTATGAAGGGCAGGGCGAGCAGCTTCATAAGCTGTACAGAGGTAAAAAGCTGAGGATGTGACTAGAAACATGCACGTGAATACATGTTTAAATGGCGCAATGTACTCGCTTTTTAGGTGAGAATGTCATCGGAAGACGTTCGGAAAGTCATATTACGATTCCTGCAAAGGTATGTCACCAGGTTGCTGTTTGACAGTACGTGTGGTTTTTTCAATCAAATGTCTTCACGATTTACTTGCTCACACCTTGGTTGTGATCAGAACTGAGGCTCAAAATCTCACTTGCTGTTCTTAGTGTTGTGGCAAAAATCTGATCAAACTGTTGACCATGGCGTCACTTTTCTGATCCCTTTGCCTTAAAGCTTTGGGTCACTTTTATCTTCATGGACTCACCCCTAGCAGAAATATGGGACAGGTCCCAAATGGTATTTCAAGCATTCCATCGGTTTATATTCTGGACGTTTCCTTGCTTTGAAATATCAAGGTCAAGGATTTTGTTTATAGAGGCAGAGGCAAAGGTTGTAAACTTGTTAACAATAACAGGAAGAGGTTCAATATCCAATGCGATATTGTAGTTGACGGTAAAACAGGTCGTTATCCTCATCAGAAATTTAATAAATTTTGTGTCTTAGTGTTAGTGGGGTAACGTGGTATGCTGTGGTTATTCAGCAGAACATATTTTCTACTAAAGGTAGAATATAATTTATCGAAAAAGAAAGTGTTATTCATGTTGTAAGATACGGTCATATTTAGAATTTATCAAATAATGTATATTAATTTTCCACATCAAGATGTCGTCGAAATGTTTTCAGCTCGCTGAAATTTGCGTGTTTTTCTATAAATACGGTAAAACATATGCTAGTAAGTTATTTTCTTCAAATTTTTAGGCAGTGATTAGATTGGCAAAAATTGAAATATTTTCTATTTCGGATTATTTAACTACAAATGTTTTTTCCAAATGCAAACGTCTTCTGGTGGGAAATTACAGGACTAGTAAAACAGTTCATGTCTATCATGCCTGTGCTGATTGTCATGTCAATTACGTTATTATCCATTTCTTTAGACGATATCCAAAAAACATGCCATAATTGATATCACCGAAGATGTCCACATGATACATGATTTGGGCAGCGTTAATAAAACGAGGAGAGGGAAGGTAGTGTTATCTTTTACCGCATTTCACTGACATTCTATCATTTCCATTTTTTTCAATCTTATTATTTGCCTTAGATTGTATTGAAAGCAAATGTACGATATGAACTTCAAAATGGCGACGTGCTACGATTTGGAGACGTCACCTGTATTTACACCAAAACAGCAATGGTACGACTGGCGGAATTTGAATAACGATAAATTGCGCTTTTTCAGCTTACATTGTGTCCTTTGCTTGAAAGTAATTCTTATATCGTTTACTTCCAATGTGTAACAGGTTATTGCTTCGGATTCTGATACCGACACAGAATGCCTGATCAACGATGTGGTAAGTGTTTGCGGCAAAAATCTTTTTTTTTCTGTTGTGAATTCGTTTGAATTATTTCTGTGTAACAGGTTCAATGTTGTTTTTTCCATCACAGATTGAGGCGTCCGATTCAGATTCTACATCGCACCAAACGATCAAAAAAACGTTGAAGCCGATAAACTCAAATAATGAAGCAAAGCCCTCAACTGCATCTGCGCAGGTAAAATTCCAATACCATTTAATAAGCTGCGTCCATTAATTAACAGTTTCAGTGTTTGGCTGCAGTAGAGCAACTGTTTTGCATAAATCATTTTAAGAAAATCCGACTTAATGCCTTGAGAATATTTACGATTGAAATGGAAGTGCATCTAAAAATCAGGTACACAGCAAATTGCGATCTTGTTATGAGGAGGGATCGTATATAGCATATATCAGCTTTTTTTTTAAAAACATTTTTGCTGATTTTGATAAAAAATTGTTGGAAAATAATAATAGGAAGTTTAAACTGGAAGTATTGCTTGTACAGATTCAAACTCAAACCAGCAGTGAACACCTCGTTAAGATGTATTGAAGCGTTGTTTTTACTTCTGGTCTCAGCCATATATGTTCAAAATAAGTGTTTCTTAGATTCATGTATGATTGAAGTATTTCACAATTTGACCCTTAAAACTAGGCAAACTTAAATACGGTAAACAGTTTTTGTATACCTATAAAATATATATCTAATTATCGATCCTTTTACTTTCTTCAATTGCTTAGGAAACATTAGAGCTTAACAACAATGCCAGTCGCTCAAAGCAAGTAAGAAATCCGGGCATTTCACATTGACTTAATTCCTAAACCCCTTCAATCTCGAAACAAATTTTGATTCCGAAGCTTTTCTTTTAGACTCCACCTGAAGAACTGGAGCCAGTGGCAGCTAGGCGCAAACACAATGTTGATTTCATGCGTACCGGGCTCATATTATCTGATTCGGAATGTAGCGAGAGCGACGAGGAACCGACAGCAGCGAGTACACCGCCCAAAATTCACGTACCAGAAACCCCAGCCGGGGAACTCATGCAAACTAGTGAGCTGTGTACTTTAATTCAGCGATTAGACCATAAGAAGCTCAGTGCTGGAATCGTGATGGTTGTCGTAATGTTATTTTAGCAAGCTCGATGCTCGGTTCTTCGCCAGGAATTGGTCACAAGAGATTTAACATGGGCAGGCTAATCAGCAGTTCGGACTCGGATACAGATATTGGTGAGTGCAGCTCGTTATCGTCTGAAGTAGAACCTTTTTTCTCAACCGGGAGTAAAATGTTCGCATTTCGGTTGTTTTAGAGGACAAAATTAAACTTGCGGAGAACTCGACGGAGTCTAAAAAGGAAATTAGCGTCAATTCCACAGTGGCGGCTAAATGCGTTGGTGAGAACTCATGATTTTTTGTTTGATGATGTTAAAATTACGTGTTTTTTTCAGTTCAATAGTCAGCAAAGATTTGCCATGTGATGGGGCTGGGGGGAGAAGAGGGGTAATCCATCAACGCAGAGAAATAAATGAAGTTTTTTCAGTTAAAAGTCTGTGACGCTAATATCGGCATGCTCAAATTACGCATGTTAGAGAGTGACAGGTCACAAATCTGAACCGGTTTTCCTCCATGGAGAATTTCAGTGTCTTTGGCCGTTGAAAAATTTACGTTCGATGATCACTAAATTTGTCTGCTCTGAATTTATTACGTAATGTTTTATTTGAAGTGTGTTGAATTTTTCTCCTGCTTTTATTCGTAATCCAGATAGCAGCGAAGAAATTTCCGAATTGTTAAACGCAGAAACCCAACTATACGCCAAGAAAGCTTCGCAATCTTCGATTGATTCCGAGTTGCCTGCACCCCACGAAAAGCAGGCGGCAATAAGCGGTGTCATGAAAACGCAGCCTACAATTGTTCGTGTGGATGACAATATAGGTATGCTAGTTTCACATGGTGATTAAACCCACTTTTGCTTTTATCAGCACGCAGACGAATTTTTTTTATCTTGCCCAGACTGGTTTGAACTGGCGACCCAACCAAATCCATGCAATGGGTCATGTGATGCAGAAGACGAGGGTAATTTGCAGTGGCTTGATTGTATCCTATTGGTTTCTTGCTGGAATGTTCTAATTTCTCTTTACCATTTCACTAGATGAAGAGGCTGCAGTGAACACTTCAGGTTCTGGAAAATCAACTGATGGTAAACGTGCAGAGGAGGAAGTGGTCGAGGAATCTGGTAATGCGGACATGTTTACTATATGCTAATTTAAGAACTGGGTAATTTTGAGAACACAAGATGAAGGCCCTAACGATTATTTTCATTGACGTAGCGATTGATGTTGCAAAATTTATTATTCTCCCCATTTCATCTGGCATAAAAACGCTTTCAGATTTCTTGCACCCAACTTCTTTTCCCTTCCTTTTCTGCAAGCAACGTAGGGCCGTGAAAAGTCGTTAAATAATTTTCACAAAAAAACCCCGGAATTTTTAAATTAATTCCATTTCTTAAGTTATTGAAAGTCTTCCTGAAACCATTTTTGAAATTACACGTTTACGCCCAACATGAAAAAATTGTCGGTTTTCTTTCAGTTACTTGTTACCAATGCTAAATTTATTTTTCACCTGGCGGAATTGGTGGTCCGCTAGCCCCACTGTTTCGTAAATTTATGCATAAAATCAATAGATATCCAAATGGAACTTTTACAAACCAGATTTTTCCCTAGATTCAAACTCCAAAAACGAGGAAACTGTTTTGGGGGACTTTTGGAATCTGTACTTTTTGTATTTTTGTACTTTGTGTATTTTTTGTAATTTAATGAGACTTGAGGGGGTACTAGTAATTCAAAATTTGAAGCATTCTATTGCTTAAATGCGAGGATAGTTTTATGTAAGCAAAATCGATGAAGAATTTCAGTCTGGAATCCAAGGGGAAGTGTAGTACCAAATCTTAGTGTTAATGCGTATGCATTATCTTAAATTCATATCAGATTGGGCATCGATGGCCACCCAGCCCTATATAATTGGCAAAGCAACGAAATGCATGGAGGACCCAAATGGTAAGCTCCTGTCAGCATTAATAGTCATTTTAATGGATGCTAATAATTATTTTAATCTCGAATTGGATAATTGTGATGTAAAATCGTAATTAGTGCTTTTCAACCCAAAACGTTTTATCGTATACAATCTTTAATCAGTAAATTTAAAGTAATTTGAAAAATCCACTTGTATATCTTAATTATGCATTATAATTTTTGTTGTTTTTAGAAGAGGTTGATATATTTAATAAAGCCACACAAATCTATCCAGCTGAAAGAATTGTGAAGACAACAGAAGAATTATGTAAGGAAGACGGCAGTATCGAGGACGTCAATCTGGCTGACACTGTGGCATTTGCCCCTATTGCTGAAACAAAAGCATCCACGGAGAAGAATGTTGATATGCAGGATTTGGCCCTTGCTGATACATTGCCCATCGAGCTAATTGAATGTGAAGGCGCTACTTCCAATGATGACAAAGAGGCACGTGGACTGGAATCGGAAGAAACCATTTTCACCAGTCCTCAGTGCACCGACGAAGAAACCATCAATTTGAAAGAAAAGATCGCCGAAGTGTTGACATCGCCTGCTTTAGCATTGTCACAGGAAATACAAGGTGTGCAGCTATACATAGTGGGCTTTCTTCTCAGGAGTGGTAGAAGTGTCTTTTTTGTTTGTTTATTAGCTTGTGTTGTTAGCAGGAACACAACAGGATTACGCCTCATAGGTGTTCTTAAGTTTAGTTGTTCTTTTTGTTTTTAGGTGACAGTGCTGAGTGTGTGGAATATGCCTCTGTTCCAGTCTCTGACCAGAAAGATCTAGGCGAATCCCCGGTGCCCAGAAAGGACGACGAGGGCAGCAAAACGGATGTCGCAAAAAGGAAAGCGCCTCCTGGAAGAATGTCCACGAGACGAAGAAAGAACGCGCTGGAACTGGACGATGCAGAAGCCGACCGCAAATATGTTGGCGACACAACGAGTTCAGCATTTCGACCATATCGAAAGATTCGGGATGAAGAAGGTCCATCAGCGTCTCCTACAATCGAGCCAAAAGGGAAAACAGCAAAGCCGGATTTGGTCTCAAAAATTAAGGAAACCGGCAAGCTTAAACCTGCAGAACTTCCGGATAAAGCAGCCGAGAGCAACATCCGGGAGTCGAAGGACCCTCTCGCCGGAGATGCGGGCGATTCGAAGCATCGGTCTCCAGCCGTGATCGGACCTACACCACCCAGCGGCCCTCGCTCCAGGCGCAGCACCGCGAGCAAATACCGCCGGACGCCAGAGATTCCTGAGAGCGACTCATCTGACAATTCCTGCGGGATGACAAAGCGCAGACGGGCGTTGCACGGAAGCGCTTTCAAGAAGGCGGCAGCTGCCGAGATGTTGCCGAAAGATGTGAAACTTCCAGCATCTGAGACGTCCAAAAAGAGAGCGACGCTTCAGTTCGATTCGTCAGACGATGACACCAACACGGACGAACTCGAAGGCGAAAGATCGGTAAACCCGGGCGAAGATGCTTCCACCACAAGAACAGAAAAACCAGCCGAGAAGATGTCGCCGATCACCGAAAGCCAGTGGCAGAGACTGGAGGAGGAGATCGCGGAGCTGTCGGGAGAGGGCAGCACCGTTCGATCTCCAGCAAAAACGGTCGACGGGAAATCCCCTGGCGATTCCACTAACGATGTCTCCTCTGCAGTCAAGGATTCGACCGATGCTGGGACTGCTCCAACCGCCATGGAATCGAAGGATGCTGAGCTTCAAGTGTCAAAGGTTGAGACGGCTGAAGAAAAAATTTCCCCGAAGAGAACAGCAGGCAAGAAATCTTTAAGTTACGGATCAGTTGAACTTGGTATCCGACTGTCAGCAACGATTTGTCATATGGTGGGGAGGGGTGTTGGGGGCGGGGTAATCCAACATCGTTTTGGAAACGCCGTCATATCGCTGGTATTTACCGGTGACGAATATGTATTAGCCAAACTATTGATTTTACCACTATATGTTTGTGTTTGTTTGTGTTTTACAGAATCCCCTCGACGTGGACGATCAGCTGCGACATCCACGAAGCGATCCGAAGCTAAAAAATCACCGAAAGCGGCGAAGTGTGAGCTGCTTACCGATGGCGGTTCGGAGCCTGTGGAAAAGGCCCAAGAGAAGAAGCGCGGCAGACCTTCGGGCCTCAGCAAGAAAGCGTCCAGACTCCAGAATCTCAAAGGTCCAAAGTCGCAGCCACAAACGGCGCAAGAGTCGAGCGATGTCGAGGAGCCGCAGGACAACAAGCGCGTGTCGTGGAGCCAGGAGGTGGACCCGGCAGAGGATAAACAGACCCAGGGCAAAACGAAGGCTAAAAGAGCCGGGCGCAGGACGAAAACGAACACACTCGAGGAACTCGAAGCTTCGAAACAGCCTGAAGAGAAAGACGGTGGCAGCTGCAGCGCAGACGAGAAAGCTGCCGAGGAAAATGCAGCGGAGGAGAACGAAAAAGGAAGGAAAACGAAGAAAGAAAGAAAAAAGAGCTCGGCTGTAGAGGAGACTGCTGCGGCTGAAGCTGCCGAGGACGGAGATACCAAGCTTCCATCGCAAAGATCCCAGAGGACGACCAAGAGTATGTACCGCAGGCTGGTGACCACAACAGACTCGGCCATCGACACGTCCACCACGGAGTACGAGTCGGAGTCATCGCCGGCCCGGAAAGCCGCACCGGCTAAGCAGGCGTTTGCCGCGAAACCCCGTGGCAGGAAGGTTGGTCCACTTTCGAGGTTTTGGTATTGTCCCTGTTCTAATGAACTAATTGATTGGTGTTTTGACCTGGCCAATTGTGAGTTTAATTTTCACATGGACGTAGTCATGGAAAATCAAGTTACGCAATGATAAAGTCGATCCGAAAGGATGTCCACCCCGCAAAAAATTACGCCCCCACATTTTGGCTTCAAGTGCTTCTTATTTTTGCTGAATTGACTTTCTCCAGTGTAGAATTTGTCATCCGCTAGAGTCTGTGCTGACTTTTATTGTTCGAACCTGCCCGTTTATTTAAAAAGCATAAAGCTGTTATGCGACATCCTAAAACTTTTTTTCTGCAATGTAACCTCCTTCGAATTTTTTTCAACGTTTTTTTTTTCTTTAAATTTATAAAACAAAAATTGTAAATAAACTGTACATTTTCAAACAAAGTAACAGAGGCCTTAGTGGACAACCAATTCTACATGGGGTTAAATAAATTTAGCAATTATGACAATAATGGTAATGATGGCGTTAATGTTTGTTTTTCTAATTTCGATTAAGGCAAAAACGGAGGTTGACGAAGGTGCCGCACAAGAAACCCCCGAAGTCATTGTCCGGAAGTCATACCCGAAACGAGGGGCACCAGAACAGGCAGAAACTACTCCAAAGCGCCGGAAAGGTCCAAAAACCGTCAACGAGCCCGCAACAGGGGACGCGGAGCCGACCGAGAGCGTGTCCAGCAAGCCGGGGGCCAAACGTGCAGTGACTCCAAGTCCAGCGGTCACCAAGCGCTCCAGAATCTCCAAATCGGAACCAAAGCCGGACTCTGATACGGAGAGCATGGACGAATTTGAAACCAAAGCGATTTCTCCTGCACTTAGCTCAAAGAGAAAAGCGACAGGCACGGCTGCTAGGAAGACGCCCCAGAAAAAGGGTGCGGCGACCCCTGAACCTGCGTCGAGAGCAACCCCCAGGAGAAGCAAGGGAAGTCCGAGAGTTCAGCCAAACGACGAGGCTGTGCCTAGAATCATGTTCACTGGGATATCGGAAAAGAGTTTGGAGAAAGTAAGTTTTGAATGTTAGCAACTAGTACGGCATGGATACAGGGTTTGCGCGCATTTGGAAAGTTAGGAAATTTAGGGAAATTAAGCTGGATTGGTCAGGGAAATGATTTTGTAAATTTTATCCTGAATCCTGCACGTATGTAAGTTGCAATATTTTTCTTTACCATAACAGATTGTCAAGAATTTGAATGGAATCCTGGTGGACTCGGTCTTCGAATGCACTCATCTGGTGACGGATAAGGTGCGGCGCACCTGGAAGTTCCTGTGCATGCTGGCCAGAGGATGCCACATAGTGAGTCCAGCGTGGCTGAAGCAGTGCAAGGCGGAGAATTCGTTTATCGGTGCGTTGGAAATTCTGCCTCATTGCATGGACAATTTCTGCAATTTTGTCATGAAAACAAATTCGCATTTTCAGACGCGACTCCGTACGTTATCAGCGATGAAAGTGCAGAGAAACAATACAAATTTAAACTCCGGGAGTCCCTGACGAGGGCGAGGAACGAATCCTTTCTGAAGGGATACCGGATTCATGCGACCAAAAATGTGAAACCTCCACCACAAGAAATGCAAAGTAAGTGCAGTAACGGAACCCATGATATTGAGTCAAATAGCATTAATTTGGATAAAAGAGAATTAGCCTCGAGTAAGCTTATGGTCAACATTTCTAATAGAGGGTTTGTGTGTACCTGGAAAGTCAGGGATGAGAAAAATGTTCAGGGAAAATTCCGTTTCTGCTCAAAAATCAGGTTAATCCTTGAAAAAATTATTAAAGGTGCAAAACATTGATAGCTTGTTATTAATAAATATTCTCTTTGCTGTTTTTGCTACAGAAATTATTTTCAAAATATCAGAAATTGACCAGGGTTGGTCAAGCAAGGTCAGGGAAATGATTTGGTACATTTTAGCCTGAATCCCGTATTGACGAAAAAGTTTAGTATCGTGAAATCTAAGTTCAAGGTTGGTGCACACCTGGAAAGTCAGGAAAGAGATAAATGATCAGTAATAGTCAGGGACGGTTTGCCATTGCCGAAAAGTTACAAGAGCTGTAAAAAAGTTGATAGTTTGTTATTAAGAAATATTTCCTTTGATATTTTTGCTGCAGAATTTATTATCAAAATGTGAGAAATTGGCCTCGATAGGTCAAGGAAATGATTAGGTAAACTTTAGCACAAACCTTGAAATTGTTTGCAAAAGCATCATGACTTCTTTAACTTATTTTCATTTAGATTTGTTAAGTTTGCAGATGTTTTCAGCATATGCTGAATTGGATAAGGACTTGTTTTACAAGGGACTTTTGTCATGTTTCTGAAGTAGTAATACTTGCGTTTTTTTCACTTTTTAGCCATCATCAAGTGCGCTGGTGGGACGGTGAGTGAAGTGTCATACCAATTTCGTACATATTTCTTAGCAGTGGAAAATGTCTGATGGCACAATTTCTTCCAGTATTTGGCGCGCATGCCCACTTCAGGAACCGACGTAGTCGTGGTGACGTGTCCCGAGGATGTCCACCTCTGCGCCAAGGCCAGGAAGGGGGGCGTCGCGGTGGTCGGCACGGAGTTTATTCTCACTGGCGTCCTGAGGCACGTGGTGGAAATCGGCCTTTACCGATGCTAAGTCTCTGGGGTCATGCTATGTAAATATCAATTGGTTTTTAGATGCGGTAGGTTAGTCGCTGGTGGACATCCTGTGCATGTTAATTTAATAACTTTTAAAATACATTTTTTCGACTAAATCCATCATATTTATAACTTGACTCGGAATTACTATTTTAACAGAATAAAAGGACGGAATTTGTAAGGGGTGATGCTGAAAACCTAGAATTGCCAGGGAAATTGTGGTCACATGGAATAGTCAGGGAAAGGGGATTTAGTTTGAAAGTCAGGGAAATTCATTATTATTCATCAGTCCCTTGGCATGCGAAGTCATAGAAGAATCGTAAAATAAGATTTAGGTCAAGGACATCACAAGAAAGCCGTGATATGGACATTTCGTACAAGAAATTGTTTTAAGAGCATGTAATTGTTAACCTATGGAATCAATTGAAGTCCCGTATATTAATGACTATAATTCAACCACATGGAGAATCATGGAATTCACGGTACCAAATGCAGTGGACACAATTGTGAGTTAAAGCTATTTGTTTTTGAGTTAAAGTCAAGACATGGCACGCTCAGTCAATTCTGCATCTATAGAAATGTGTATATGCTCCTTTTAAATCATATAGCATTCCTTACATCGGCATTTTTAGTTGTCATGGAATTATGTTCAAGAAACTAGAAAAGTCAAAGACGTTGACAATTTTTCATCAGGGTTATGGTTAATGGTTAATGCGCAGTTGCAAACGAGTGCAAACTTCGTTTTGAAAAACAACTTGTTAAGATAACAAGTTGTAAATTACGAAATTATCCACTTGTTCAAGTTTTAGTAACATATTCAACTCATACGTTGTACTTAGCAGTTTAAAAACCACGCCAATGCTACAAGCAATGTGGCACGTTAGCGCTTATTGGTCTACTATAAGTCTATCGACTTGGAAGGCGGGAAAACTGCGTTGATTTTGCCGCGAAAAGATGGCGCTAGATGGCATCACAGTGCGCGGTGGCGGCATGGAGATGTGTGGCAAGTGCGGGTTGCCTCTTCGAAAACATGCATTTTTCGCAAATATTCGGTAAGTCAGGCAGATTTTGTTGCTCATTCACTGTAGC
>JAQIXS010003630.1:0-17513 GCA_034700785.1 Rossiulus vilnensis | reverse complement strand
ATAAATAATGATACCACCATAATATTATCATATCGATTTCACTAAGCATGTTAAGTGTCAGTAGTCTACAAAATCTACACATAGTGATATCAGTATAGAATCATGTACTGATCTTTTCACCAGAGGGAGATTGGGACAGACTGGTATATACATATATGGGGACAGACTGCCTCACCAGGGGGCGGTGAACATCCGGAACAGTGCTGCCATCTGTGGCCCTTGGGAGGTTAAGCCCTTTTGGGGCAAAAACTAAGCTGATTTGTCAGCAATGAGTGCCTTTTTAGTTCGTCTGTTTTATCTACATGTATCTGCGCTTATTTTAAGCCAGTTTTAAACACTTTTTTGTATATTTCCAAAATCTTTTTTCATCTGGGTCGCATCTGTTGCATTCGGCCTCGTTTTATACCCACAAAACACACTCTTGTCTGTCTTCTGTCTGACTCAGTCGAAAAGTTACCACCATATTTGAAACTGCAGATGAAATAAATAACGTTCATATTTACGACTGAAAAAAAAACGCAATCGAAGTGGGACTTATTTCGTAACAAGTACAACTCCAACCACCGGTTAAAATTCAAATGATGCTAAAATTACAATTTGCATTCACTTAACACTTCGGTACTTCGGTGTTAAAAAAAATCACCTTCGATTTAAATCGAGTTCGCGATAACGTTGGCCCATTTGCGGAATGAATAAATAGTGCCAAACCGTAACTGCCCAAGCGCCAGAAAATTAACTTTTTCCAACAATTTCCATGGTCATTTTCGTATTTTTATACAAGGAAGGGGGAGAACTTCACATTACCACTACGTTTTTTTTTTTAACCAATTTCACCACAAATCAGGATATTTGTACTGATATTTCCACCATGGAAAGAACTGAACTGAACAATAGCATGTCCTTGAAAGCCAGAGACTCCTGTAGGAGTGTTTTCGCAAAACGTATCATAGATGGCGCTGGATCTCCCAATTCAAAATCACCTAAAAGCGCCTCCACAGAGGGCGTGGACATCGATGTTATCGCAATATGAATAATCCAGCAACATGGCTAATACGATGATGTCATCGTGGACAAATAAAAAACGACATCTAGGCCTAAAAAGCGTGCGTGATGTTGTGCAGTTTTTAGAGCACATGTGGCAGCGTTTATGACACATAAATTATGTCACTGGGACGTATCTAGATCGTGCGTGTCACACTTAAAACGCCACATCGACCAAAGCTTCGGTAATAAAAAATGTATTATGCATCGTACGAGCAACAATTAATGACCACGATGGAACAGCACATGAGGGAGGGGGCAGTCCATAAAGGACATCCAACGAAATACCGACTTCTCGACCTTCCACAGGTGTTTATCCTTTAATTACGTAACACAGTTCAAGCACATTTCCTTGACAGTCAAAAATGTTTATAGAAGAGTGTTATTGAAACAAGGGGAATCCCCCTATCATTGCGTAAGTGTGACTAGATACGCCCTCTTTCGAGCGGAATCATAAACAAAAGTTTGAGATAATGCCTCGGTGAAAAGATCAGTACAAATATACTGAAAATATACTAATATTAGTAAAAAAAAAATGTAGTGATATCACTAACCATACCGATATCAGTAGCCCCAAAAACCAGCATACATGTATACATAGGCCTACATTACGTAGCGATATCAGTATAAAAACATTGATATCACTATCGTTATACTGAAATCAGTAGAGAATCACGTACAAGTACATCCAGGGTGGCAATTCAAGGCTGGCCATTTCAACCAATGAAAATTTCCCTGACTTTTCCAGGTTTGTTTCTACTTCACTGACAATTCCTGGTTTGCCTGGTCAGTGGGAACTGCCCTGGCCCCAAAACTACCATTCGTGATTTGTCAACAATAGACTCTACGACTGCACAAATTCATTAAACATAGAACACACTGATATAAACTCAAGTTTTTGCAACACCATCCTCCCCCCCGCCCACTTCGGACAAGTTTTATGGACGGCCCCTGGGGATGTCACGTGGTCTAAGCCTAGCCCCAGTGAAGGGCAATCCGAACTACCTTAAGTTCGATCGTGATAACCAAAATACCTTAAGGTGACATTTGGGAGCCCAGTCCATCAGAGGTCACTAGGTCTGTTCTAAATAATTTCAATTGTCCAGCCTCTTACCGTAAAGGCCTATTCGGAGCTCCTGGATGACATCAAGGCGCTGTATAAATCCACGTAGGCCCACGTCCCTGCCTCTTATGAAACTAGTAGACCGTCGCCAGAGGGCGTGGGTGTCGACGAGGTAGGATACTTGGTACATGTACAGTACTGTATTTGGCAAAACAACAAACAATTGAACAGCTGGCCGACACACGTCACCTGGTGGAGGAGGACGGGTTTTCCGACGAGGACCCAAATCCCAGTTTTTACTTCAAGTCAAATGAAATCCCCTGACTTTCCAAGGTTTTACAGGTTGAAAACAGTATTTTCCCCCTGATATGTAACGTCTTCCCATAGACCAATAATGAGTGAAAAAACTTGCCTTTGAATATAATTTTTTGTCAGTTCAATTCAATGCAACTCAGTACCCTATTAGCAGCAAGTGATATGCCATGTGGTTCGGTGATTGCCACCTGTTAACTAGGATAATCAATGCCATGTTTAAGGGTCTAGTTCAAAGGGGTGATGAAAAGTTTTTTTTTTATTAAAGCAATATGCTTCTTCTTTCAGTTAATGTAACGAAAAAAGCGAAAAAATTTTGAAGAAATATCGCAAATTATTGATTTTTTTTAGGCCTCTTGTTTCTCTAAAGTAAAACTGTTGAGGAATTGTTGCAGGTAGAACAATTAAAACCCAGATTACAAATCGTAGATTTTGGCATTCAACGTTTGCTAAGAAATATGAGAAATATGAGTAATTAATGTAACGCCGCCGGCAACATTTTTTTTTGCGAAAAATTAATTAAACATTACGGTTTTTTGCATTATAATTTGGTGAACATTTTAAACTTTTGAAATCCTCATGACTTTCTGGACAATTTTTTTGTTGTTGTTAAATTTCCCTAATGTTCTAATCTTACGTAATGAAATGTGTACGTACACTGTACATTACAGTGTTTCTGTGTTAAAATCGCGGTATTACTGTAATTGCTTGATAAATGGTATTAGACTGACACCGGAAATAATTTCCTAGCAGTTTTGCATTCGTTCGCGAGATGGCGCTGCAAGCCTGGTGAAAGTCACGTGCGAGATGGCGCTGCAAGCCTGGTGAAAGTCACGTGCGCGACTGTACCGCCATCTCTGGACGGAAGTCCGCAACGCACCCAAAAAAATAGTGAAAATCCAACTTTTGGAGTAATTTTAACGAAATTTTCGGGTATTTTAACTCCTAATTATGGATTCGGCGACGGCAGACAGTTGCCACTTCGCCATTTGAGACGGCTGATTTCCCAATTTTCCCATCCATTCTTGGCACGTCAACCGTCAAGGTTTATCAATCAACAGCTGCACTTCCAGGTGGGCAAAACTGCCACAACCACACAAAAACAACAACCACTACGATGATGATGATGACAAAATTGTTTAATTGACACTAAATGAGCTACCGTGCGATTTCCCGTTTTATTTTAACAACCTTGGAAGGGCGATTACTACTTTCCGCCATGTTTACTAGCCATGACGTAGGTGCTAGGGGTCGTCCATAAACAGGGATTTCCCCTCCCTCCTCCAGAAATTTAATATAATATGCAAAGAATACACAGGGCTGTCTGAGTGTGCCATGTTTTGACTTTGGTCTTAAGTCAATTCAATTCAACTCAGCACCCTAACCCCTGGTGGGACGATCAGTATATAATCAGTACATGAGCAAACATAAGTACAAATGTACCGATGTGTGGTGATATTAGTAACAAGTTTAGTGATGTCACTAAGCATACTGATTTCAGTAGTCCAAAAAAAAACCACTGCCTAAATAAAATTATAATAGAGATTTCACTAAGTATACTGATGTCACCAGTCTAAAAATCACTATATAGTGATATCAGTATAGAATCATATCATATTCGTATCAATTAATTAAGTAACTAACTAGCGATGATATCTACTGGATTTAGGACTATGAATTCATCGATTTTCAAACACTTTTTATGCCAGCGAATTTTTTCACAGGGATTAAAAACACGGATTTTAAACCCTGAAAAAAACCAAACCATTCGTTGCTCTTTGATTCCTAAATGGCATCGTAAGGCAGAAAGTATCGGAAAACGATATCAATATCAGGACTACACAAAACCTATTTTAGTTTAGTTATTCATACATATGTGAAATTTTCCTGACTTTTCCCTGTCCTTCTAATTTCCACTGACAATTTCATGTTTCCCAGGTCTTGGGGAAACCCTGATAAAGGACGCCTGAGGTTGGAGGGGTCAGGGGTAAAGGCCGAAAAGCCGTTCTTTATGGACAGCCCTTGGTACATTTTTCATAATTAAAATACGACCTAAATGCATGGCAATTGGCTCAGCCTACTGCCATAATTCGACACGGCTGAATTTGGCCGATTTTCGTCACACTAACCGAACTGGACAAGTTCTTAAACGAGAGTATCAACAGGTGGGCCAACAACGTTCACCAAAACTGGTAATATACTCACAACCACTATTAGTAGGTCTAACTATCTATGAAAGGAGTTGAAAGTTGCTTCTCAGTCGGAATTAATTTTTTAAAAAACGAGGCCTACCGTTTTTAGAGGTGGACAAAGTCAAGAGTGGGAAATAATTATCGATGTCCTACTTTCGGGACGGGACGAGGGAGATTGGAGAATAAAAAAAATACGAAATTAAAAAATAAAAAACAAAGCATCGATTAATGTTGTGCAACTGGCGGAAATCGAGAGAAATTTAATTGAGGTATTACATTTCCATAATGATGTAATCTCCAAAAACCTTTCCACATTAGGGTCATTCCCAGACATTTTCCAGAAAAGCTTACTCTGTAGTGTCTGCATATTGTACTTAAAGGTACTCGTTTGTTATTATTTTTTTTTTGAAAACTTAGCTTAAAAAATTCTTCTTTTGTTATTTGAATTTTTCAGAAAATGCCGCCTAAAATTCTTCGATTATTATTTAATTTTTCAGAAAATTTCACTTGGCATTCTTAATTTCATTTTTTCAAAACATTTTGCATAAAATTTATCGTTTGCTATTTAATTTTTAAGAAAATGTTAATTCTAGTTAATTAATTAAAAAAAACATTTCGTCTAAAATTCATCGTTTGTTATATTAATATTTTAAATTCAGAAAATGCTGCCTAAAAATTCTTCGTTTGTTATTTAATTTTTTTTTCAGAAAATGTTACCGAGCATTCTTAATTTCAGTTTTTCAAAACATTTCGCCTAAAATTTATCGTTGGATATTTAATTTTTCAGAAAATGTTTTCTAAAATTTCTAGTTAATTATTTTAAAAAACATTTCTTCTAAAACTCATTGTTTGTAATGTAAATATTTTAAATTCAGACAATGCTGTCTACAATTCTTCGTCTGTTATTTAATTTTTACGAACGTTTTGTCCAAATCCCGCGTTTGTTTGTTTTCCGAAAATATAAACCTAAAATTCCTCAGTTGCTATTTAATTTTCCTGAAAAGGTTGCCAGTGGCATGTTTAGCATTACTCATACACATACCTTGTTTTTTGTATTTATTTATTTATTATTGTTATAATAATAATAAACAATGTTGTCATATTAAATCTATAAAAATTCATCATTTGTGATTATCTTTTCTAACCACAGGTTAACTTTTTGAGGGGAGGGGGAGAAATCTGTATCTGTTTCCCATATTATTTTTTCGAAAAGTAATATTTACAAGCACTGATAATTTAAACTTACGAAATATTTAAAAAAAAACAGTAACCTCTGCTGAACAAATACAGAAATTACAACATATTCAAAATCTAGTTTAAAACATTCTTATCAACGTTTACATGGTACTGTTTCAGACCATCACAATTTGGGAAAAAGTCAGCACCAGGCATTGGAGAGGTGAGAGCTACAGGTGGCCTCTCGAGAGTTGAAACAAAAGAAAACGGTACTGAGAGTTTATCCCGCGACTTCACTCTCGGCACTCAAATAAACACCCTGGATAAGGGTCAGAAAAATCGCCCAGAAGTATTAATATTGACCCTTAAAATGCGGCAAATGTCATAAGTTTTCTGAGAGTTCGAAAGTGGGTCGTGACTCGATTTCGACTATTTCCTGTTTCCTACTTGCTCGGTCTATGGTGACATAAGACCGACATGAGAAGAGGAAAAAAATATGGCAAAAGAAATAATTACGTAATTACGTGACAGACAGACACCATTTACCCCTTGCGTGTCGTGTTTGGTTGTTTTGTTGTGTCCACCAATTAGGAAGTAACGGTTATAAGGGGTCATTATAACTGTTCCTCGCGTGTCCTAATGTCATCCACACGTAAACAAGTCGAACACGTGACCATTGCCCACCTCAAATCCAAGATTATTAAAGGAGCTGTCCACAAAAGACGTGCATCAAGTAGTTTACTTATAAAACAAATTTAAAAAAATAAAAGTAACAACAACAACAACACATGGGGAAAATCCATTATTAACCTCTACAGCACATCTTCGGAGGTAGAATAATAGTTATTTTCAAATTTATTTAAATTTGCAATGAATAAACCTGAGCAATTTTAAATTATAAAAATTAACTCGGACCCTAATGGACCACACGTAATTTAGAAATTACAAAGAAACTGGCTCAACTAGAGGTATTTAAAAATGTGAATTTTGTTCGTCAAGTAGATAATCCAATTTAGAAATCGGAATAGCTCATTTTCTGAACGATTTCATTGCCAATTTAAAATTCATTCTAAATAGACAAAACAATCCTCATTAATTTCTTAGGTGAAATGCCTTTAAACATCAGTGAACTATTTGGCATTTTTGGGACATCAGCATGCCTATCCTTGTCACTATGAAAGCATATCTGCAGGGAATTTGATCTTTTGAAATTTTAGAGGAACTCCACAATTTTTTTAAATTTTAATTAATTTTAATTAAAATTAAAATTGATTTTAAATTTGACATCTACTTGTTGAATAAATCGCATTCATTCTTTAATTTTTGCATGAGAGGGCATCCCCTTTTAGGTTTGGCCTTAATTATGTCTAAAACCGAATGACTCCAAAAAAAAGACATCATTTATGCTAAATTCTGACGTCATGAAATGACGAAATATGACGTCATTCGATTACTGAACTAGGGCAGCTCATTATACAGGCATTACGATATCAGTTTTTGGCGGTTTTCATACTCATCATCACGTGTTTCTTTTGTCTAAATTAAAGTGAAGCCATCGGTACCATTTGACCTGGGGTGGGGGTGTTGTCCAATTCGAACGATAACTGACCAGTGGGGATGGGATGGGGGTCAACAAGACGAAATTGAAATTGGGCAATGTTACTTAAAGGGGGGCATCGTGGGTGGCCATTTATGAAACAAATCAAAGAGCTCAATACTCGAATTCGTGTCAAGTTCAGCTACTTTTCTGCCAACGCATTTACATTATATCCTGTTATGTAGGTTTAGTTTTAATTCGGATCATTTGGATTTCGCAACCGTTTCCTCCAGAGCGGCCCCCAAAAAAACACGTTTGAAAATTTTGAAACTGACGAGGGCCTCTCGCTATGACTAAGCCAACATTTGGGTCTACATTTCACCTCTCTTTTGTTTCAGACAAACACCTGATTGTTATTTATCATAAATACATACTCAACTTGGCCACTTTCATTCACCGCTGTTTTGTTTTTTTTTATTCGTTTTTCGTTTTCGTTTTCATTTTCTCGCAATGTGAGCACGACCTTGACAAGGGGGTTTAGCCCCCTTCCCAAACAGGTGTCTCGCACATTCCAAGAGTACCTGAAATGAGGTAAATGTTGATGAGAGTTTACCCTAAACCGAGATAATCCCACGCAAAAAACCGGTTTAGGAAGTGGTCGTGACGTCATTTTGAGGATAGTTGGTATAGTGCGAAATTTCGTAATAACCAAAAACACATTCGGCAGCAGAGAAAGTGGCCCACCTAAAGATACTTATCAATAAATACGTTTTGTTCAGTAATTTAAAATAGGGATAGCTCGTTTTGTGAACAATTTCACTTTCAAATACGGCTATAATTTGACTGAAATTTCTCAGGTGAAAATCCTTGAAACAACGGTAAACCATTTGCAATTTTTTTTTGCGAAAAACTGCATGCCTTTACCACCTGTCACTATAAAACAGTTTACGCATGGAAAAAAGACGATTTGAGATTAAACTGTTGCAAAGATAACGTTTTTTCACAATTGTTTGTGAAATTTTATGGCATTTCATTTTCAGGCTAATCAACTACGAAAATTCGAGAGGAATTTTAGTCAATTTAGGCGTATTTAATAGTTCTTTGAATTGTTCACAAACAGAGCTATTCCGATTTTTAAATTGAATATCCACCTGTTGAGCAAAATGCTTTATTTCCTTTAGGTGGGCCAGTTTCCTCGTTAACATTATATCAAAATTTGTTGCCATTCCCATTCAGTAGTTGAGCAAAATTTTATTACTTTTAAAGGATTTCTAGATTTTTTTTAATGACGTTTTAGCATCTTTAATTAAGTCAAGTTTAGTTTTGCTTCAAGCGCAGTCTACGTTTACGAATGTTTAATTAATTTTTCACCCATTTTCTTCTTTTTTTATTTGACAATGTCCAGTATCTTTTATCAAAAAACAAATAAATAATAACCATGAATTAAAACCTTCAAAAACTGGGGCTTCCCCTTCTCCCGGGCAATAAAATCTCTGAAAATGGGCATTGGAGGTTATGCGATGAATGTTTCCTTTTTTTTAAAATAATAATAATAATAATAATATTTTTTTTAAAATTACTTTAAACATCTTCGGTAAACTGAAATCATTAAAAATATTTTATTCCTGTTTCGAGGACTTCTTCGGCCACATTTTCGTTCCTCCGGTCCAGTTAATTTTTGGGGGAAAAGGCAAAAGCCGGATATAACGAGTGGTTAGAATTTCGCTATATCCGGTTTCGGCGCTTACTTGAGTGGAAGTTATAACGCGTGGGTCGGGGCGAATAATATTTAAAAAATGCAAAGCAGTAATTCCTCGTCGGATGATACCTTTTATTACAGACGGCAGTGATCTAAAATAGCGTTTGATATCTGCCGTAATCCACACTTGTTCCTATCAGGAAATCCTCGTGTGTTGGATCCCAATTAAGATTAGGATTTAAAAAAAAAACAAGATCAGGCAGCTTGTAACGATTGAAATTGATCCTCTATCAGATTTCCCGTCTCCAGGAAACAATCGGTAAAGTGTTTATGTCAATCCTTTAGCCTAAAGCGTTGTTTTCCCAGGGCAAATTGCAGTCATTAGGAGCCGGGTTTGGACACCAGCCAGGTACATGTCACCCTCCTCGACCTACAGGACCTGGGTTATTAATATTTATGAAACGATTAACAGAAACGTACTGGGGTGGGAAAAAAACCAACACGCATTGGGAGTATCAATAAAAAAGAAATTGCACGAGTGGAAGTGGATCAACCTGGGCTTGAAACTAGGCTCTGAAACGAGGCAAAAGACATTGCGACATCGTGTCAACCCATGTCGCTCTACTTTCCACGTGTTTTTAGCACCGAAAACGATAGGAAAATGATAATTTTAACTACAACACCAGCCAAAAAAAGGCATCGCAGACGAACTGACACGAAATATCAGCCTGGATAATAATGACATTACCAACTATCCTTCACCACTACTTCATTACTTTATCAACTTTAAACTATCATTACTGGCAAACAATTCCATTTAAACCATACACTATCATTACTACATGATATTAACTAATGGCATTACCAACTATCATTATTTCATTACTATTCGGGCTGGTCAGCCGTACAAAATGTTAAATTTACGTCATTAGTGGCAAACATTCCACTTAGCGGCCACATAATCTACATGCCCACATAGACATTACCAACTATCATTACTCCCTCATGATAGCAGGAAGAAGTGATAATAGTTGATAATGTCATTATTAATGATCGTGTGAGGCGTGCTTCACTCATTACTTGCCAGCCGCCCACCATCGTGTTAAATTCGCACCATTACAGGCTAACGTACCATTTCAGTTTTAATATTTTACTCAATCATTACTACATGACATAGACAACAATCAATAGCAGGCCTTAACACGATCGTTACATGACATTACCGATGACACTACCTAATTCAAAATTAAAATAATTACTGGCAACTATTGCACTCCCGATTACCTTACACGACCATTACTAATGTCATTACCTTATAAGAAGAATGACATTACTAATGATCGTGTGAAGTCTGCTGTAGGCTGCATATGTTTACGTCTCAATTTCAGCAAAGGTTTCAAATTGCAAAACAATGGGTCAAGGGCCACTCAACTTCAAATTTTCCTTGCCAATACTGAAGTAGTTTCCACTAGGCAATGTTTATTCCTATCTTGTTACCATCTGAGCAAGTTTAATGGCTTTGCAAAAACAGTAAGCTGCTGTTGATTTCTAGGAGGTCAACCGCATTTTTCTGCGTCTACGCCAGTAATGATTAGACCACTCCTCGATGAGCCTGAAACGTGGTTGCCATCCTACGACTATAATAGTCAATGCCACTCCGCTGGTCGCACTGATTTCATGAATGACAATTACACGTACGTGAAAAGGACAAGATTCACCTGGTTCCTTCTGGAATTTCACCTGGAATTTTAATTCTTTGCTTAGTAACGGTGCCCAGTCAAACTGAATTTCTGTTAGGCTTAGGGTTATCTTTTGGAAGAGTTTTCCAACGTCTGTCATGGCATGCAAGATATAAGAGCAATAGTGGCTTTGATTCACCAAACCAGTAAGTTTGGTAATACGCGCACACCAGCGCATATCGTCCGTGATATTAAATTCCTAAATATTTTAAAAAATTTACTGCTTTTAAGGAAAACGCCTTTCAGGCTGCAGATTGCAATCCGGATATATCCTCATGACCGAGCATTTTCCTGCTTGGGCGTAAGCTACACGACTCGTATTTGCAACTTCCACTAAATGCGACATTACTAAACCTAAACAGACGTTTTCATAATAATAATAAACAATTAAGCAAATAAAGACTATTTGAATTTCAGATCATAACTGAAACACGATTGCCAATCTAGAATCCAGGGCCTAAGATTTCTGCAGCGACCGAAAGTAGATAAACGTAAACCATGCTTGATCAGCGAATCATTTATGCCAGACAGAACGTCTACGCCTTATCACCACTGCATTTACAAACTGATAACATTTTACTTCACCACCGTAATCATTAATCCAGAAATATATTTTTCCCTCGGTCTGCTCAATTCTTTCTTCAAATCCAACAAAGCGTTCTAGAACTATTCCGTTCCATTTCAAGCGTTCTAGAACTCGCTCACGTGAATCGCGTTCCATTCCACAGAATAGAATTTCGAACGACAAGATTATCACGGGGCAAACATCAGCAATGGTCAAAAGCCGATGAAATTGATTTTATTTTTAAGAAAAATTTCGTTATTTCCTCAACGCCCTTTTCTCGGAATCGCACGATTGAATTGAGGAGGATAAAGCGAGTGAACCGCAGCGGTAAGGTACGGTAAAAAACGAATGCAAAGTCCTTCAAACTCATGTATGCCCTATTCCATAAGCAACCTTCGAGTAGAATCAGTACTGATAAGAACCTCACATTAAATAACTTGAGTTTACGGATTTACCGAATTAAGATCATTTCGAAGTGGATGCGCGAACACTGGGAGTTTCAAAGCGAGGCGCGGCAAGCATTCGGGCAGATTATACAGTAGGTTATAGTTGGGGTACAGCACTGGCTTTAATTGATTACTACCAGAAAAGAAGAAGAAAAAAACCGTCCTGTTTTACCTCGTCCGGCTGGTTTCCCCTCGCTCGAACTTCACTTAAAACTGTTGCTTTTCGCCGCCGAACTTAATTAATTCCACGCTTCATTCGGTGCCGATACGCGCACATTCCACCTGTTATCCGCCATCTTGCGTCACCCTTTTGTGGTTTACGGAATCCGATTTGGCGCCATTGATTGCGCGAACGAATGCCTCCGAAGACGAGAACGAAATGCCGAATAAAACGCCGCGGAAATCGGGCCGCAGTCAAAGTTTCGCTCGGAAATCAGGCCGCGTCCGACGCTTTCGCTCGCAAACTTAAAAATAAGTCGTCTGTTGTCATCGCGGGTTTTAGCGACACCCAGCTGGCGTTCGAATGCGGTCGCGCGCGACTCATGGTGCGCAATGCGAACGGAAAACGCCGCCAGGGTCGCTGCATACATGTCTTTGAAATCGCGTTATAAGGATGGTCGAATATTTTTGATTCAAATACTTATTATAATTGCTCAATTTATTTTTAAACTATGTAGAATTTGTCGTCTACTAGGATTTTGGCTTTGGTGTATGATTTTAAAATCCACCGTTTATTTATACAATTTGTTTTAGAAATCTCCTAAAAACGGGGCTTCCCTGCATGGCAACATCCTTCGATTTTTTTCGTCGGATTTTTAAAATTTCTTAAATTTGTGTTTTATAAATAAACGGGGAATTTTGACATTACAATCCAAAGCTAAAACCCTAGTGGACGACCGATTCTACATTGGTAAAAATAAAAATTGAGCGATTATAATATGTATTTGAAGCAAAAATGTGGGAGTATTTTTTTCATGGTGGGCATCCTTTTTTGCTGATGCAAAAGTGATTTTCAAAAATTCAATGCCTTCGACCGTTTTATTTGCAGCGCTGCCTCACTTTAATTTTCTAAAACTACGTGCTTTCCACTTTCAAACCTAAAATACACTCATGCAGTGTACCTCGCTTAACAATCTGGACAGGTTTCTGGAAAGTTGGCTGTAAAGCGAAATGCCGTATAACGAAACACATTTTTAACACACAAACCTATATAAATTACATAGAATAGTTCCAAATCTCACTCAGAAAAATTAGAAAATCACTTGAGTTTTTTCATTATTTGGCCGTATAATATTTACATTTAACATTATCGTATAGGCCATAAATAAAACATGGAAATAAAACAACAAAAAATGTCGGTATAGCAAAACGCCGTATAAATATGAGCTGTATAGCAAAGTATGAGTGTATTACATGCTTTTTATTTTTTAAACTAAAATACTAAAAAAAAAATGCTGCAAGTTTAAAAAACATCAAATAATGATTCCCACCCCATGGTTGGCGCGCCCCTGGCGGCAATTTCAGTTTCTCACACGAAAGGACATGACCGAGACCGAAGTCCGACCTTCGAAGGTCGCTATAAAGTGGTTCAAAAGAGGCCTTATTTTGAAAATATGAAAACGTCTGAGATTACCTGCTAAAATGACGGATTCGGGTGCCCCAAAAAGCACCGATTGCAAAGAGGTTCAAGGCGAAGTGTCCAAGGTCAAGCAGCGTCTATGCGCCCACATCCAGCAGAAGAGGGCCAGCGCCCTAGGCGAACCTTCATCGTCTTGCGAGCCTCAAGATGAGAAAAACACGATAAATGTCGAAAACGAGAAGCAAGTGGCCGAAAGAGACGATGGGCAGCAGGACGCGGGGGCATCCAGCAGCCAAGAAGGGGAGCAGTCCAACGCCCCCTCGCCCGTGCATCACGTGGCCCAGGGTCAAAGTTCAGGCACGGGCACCGGCAATGACGCCGCATCCCTCATGCTCAGCAACTCAATTTTGGACGAAGTTTTGAACGAAAAGAAATTGGTAGGTGTTAATGATGGAATTGTCTTCAACATGTGGAAATACTCGTAAACAAACTTATCAATTATTTCAATCTGCTTGAACAGTTCATAGAATAAAATGTTTTAAAGTACACAAATAACATGGAATTGTTTCGTAAAACACTTTCGATATCTGGTTAAAATTATTGCATTACAAATCTTTCAATCTCAGAAAATCGTATTCCCTGCAGAAACGCTTTTATAGTGACGGGTAATGGCATGCGGATGTCCCAAAAAAATCGCAAATGGTTTACAGTTATTTTGTGGCTTTTCACCTGAAAAAATTCTTGAGGAATGTTGGCCACATTAGGTGTATTTTAAAGAGCAATAAATTGTTTACATATAGGACTGTTCTGGTTTTAAAAAGGAATATCTACTAGCTGAATTAAAACCATGTTTAATTGCCTTTAGATGGCCCAGTTTCTTTTCTCGCAAGTGTTTTACGATTCATATAAAAGAGGACTTATTTTTCCCAAAAAAATGGAAACGCTTGAATGTTATTCATAAACTCCACCTAAATTTCCTATAAGAAGAGTAATTTTAAGTTTTTCTATTGCAGGCACTGCTGAGGTCTCCAGATGTCGTCCAGTTTTTGAGAGAAGCTCAAAAGAAGACTGATGAGTCGAAATAACAGTCACCGATGATGCAACTAATATCACGTTGAACGAGATTATTAATGTGCGGCACCAACAATGGAGAAAGCTCACATCCGTAACGTGATGAACCAGAATATTGTTTCGATATGCTAATGAACTGCGTGCATCGGTGACTAGAGAAGGGACGCGATTATGAAATGTCACGGTTGAAAGACCATCGCAAAAACCTTGACATAGTGCCGCGTGCATTATTGGAGTATGCATTCGTATTAATGTACATATACCTTTTTCACAAAATTAAATCGTGTTATCATAATTTATTATCTGTTGTGTGCTGCATATATACATACATTACGAATCTGATGGGCTGTTTGTCTCTTTCGTCAGTGTGTTGCTTGAAGATTGGTCACTTGATAAATGTGATTTAATCTTTCTGGATTCGTGCATCAGGTGTTTGATGCCAACCATCCATGGTGTTACCTGCACGTATAAAGCACGTCATATTAAGAGTGAGGACAAACTAAAATCTGGCGATATCTATAAACCAACCATGATTTGTTTAAGAAGGATTCATAATTTCAATTAGACATGCACTTTTTTTTTCAATTAAAAACTATTTCGGTAATACCTGCTCAAAGAAACGTTTCTTAATTATACATACTGGTGTACATATTAAACAACCCTTAGTTCTATCAATAAATGGTAGAATTACAGGAACGTCACTATAAATGTCAGGGCGTTTACGCAATATTTGATGGAACACCAAAGGGATGCTTTTCATTTCATTTTTATTATGCTTTTGTAAATGTTTTTGAAAAAGAAGAAGAAAAAACTTACCTGGCTAGCATGATCAACTATCAGAGACATGTGAATATTATTGGCCAAATCATGATCTCCATCCCGTAAGGCTGCAAAATTCATTAATTTTAAATAAATGTAGCAGCAATTATAAATACAACTTAATGTGATACAAATGCATAATACCTTGACTGAACTTGTACATCCTAATTTGAACATCTTCATTTAGTTTTCCTTCATTCCACATACTGGTTAATAAGCCTAGCCTCCTCTCAATATCACTGGCAGTCCGTTTCTGAAGTTAAAATTAAGAAACACGATTATAATAAATGTTACATAAATAAAAACTGAACTATAGA
The DNA here is from genome assembly GCA_034700785.1 of Rossiulus vilnensis. Lineage (NCBI taxonomy): Eukaryota > Metazoa > Arthropoda > Diplopoda > Julida > Julidae > Rossiulus > Rossiulus vilnensis. The sequence continues at coordinate 1,957 of JAQIXS010003630.1, read as the reverse complement.
GTTCCATGATCGATTGCATTACATATTCAATTCAAACAAAGTATGAAATTAAGTTAAATATCAACAGCCAAACATTTGTAATTGGTCATGCCCATCTATAATTAGGTTTTGCCGTACGTATCACTACATAAAAGGGGCCCAAATCTTCGAGCGTAGAACTTGTCAATTATATCAATTAATGAAGTAAATTGAGAAAATTAATTTAAGGTTTATTTATGTAATGTAATTTGTTCTTACGGTTAATTTTTTTATAATTAGTTTACAATGTGTTTTAACGCAGATTCGGCTGCAAATTTAACAATTTTAGATAGGTGAAACAACAATTATAACGTTCTTTCACTGGCTAACTACGCAGTCTGCAATTTATTGTCATGTATTGGAACGATGGGTCATGCATGGTGACGAATCTGCATAATAATTCCATAAAAAACCTAATTATCACAGAGCAATATTTTTTCATCAAAGTTTGACAAATTTTATCACGACATATCGTTACATAATTATGCCCCATAGCGAAGATGGGTTATCTCGAAGATGTGGGGTCCCTTTGAAGTTTTCGTATAGAGTATCACTTACATGTATATACCACTATAGCGTTTGGCATTATCTTGAGCAAACAAGAAATAGAAGTATGAAGTGCTTAGATTATTTTTGCGAAGCAACCTAGAACTACGCCAATGCTTTTCCTTTAGTGATTTTTACGGTGACATTGAAATGAGAAAACTTTTAAAATTATTGATTCAATTCTTGCACTTGGGTGCTCTTTTTATCAAATATTAACTGTAGAATGCCAAGACTACTGGATAATCAAATCAACATCCTGATTTCAATGTCATTGTAAAAATCACTAAAAAAAAGCATTGGTGCAGTTCTAGCTTTCTTCGCAAAAAATAATCTAAGCACTTCATGCTTCTATCTCTTGTTTGCTCAAGATGTTGCATTAGAAAAGATGTGCCAAACGTAAAGATGTCATATATGTGGTACTTTTCCCCCACATCTTCGATGACAAATATATTTCTGTGATAATTAGTAATTTTTTAGGATTTTGTTTGCCGATTGTAAATTGAACTAGAGTAACACACACCTGTAACGTCTTCGTGCAATCTGCGAAGCATTGCGTCAGTATGGATAAAGTATCCTTCTGGAGATCTTTGTTTTCCAAAGTTTGCTGATCACTCGCGCTTTCTTCTGTCAGGGTCGCATCTTTGGCCACCAATTCACTAATGGGCAAGGAGGGAGGCGGCAGCGGAGGCGCCAACTGCGTGACTGTGACTCCAGCACTAACAATCGACGGATTTTGAGGATTCCGATCAATTTGAGGAAGGAGTTGGGGGCTTTGACGTTGATCTGATCCGTCACTTTTCGAGTTTGACAGACCTAGCATAATTAGGAGATGAGTGAATCACGAATGCACACGTCAGGCAGGGCGCATACCAGTGCAGTACGTGAGATGCGACAAAAACACGCCCACCACGAAAAAATTATCCCATGAGACAGTACTATAGGGTTACATATATATGCGCACACCAGTGCAGTGCAGCGCAGTAAGACATTTACTGCATGCGACAAAGTGATCTTGTCTCATGCAGTAAAATATCGTGCGATAGAAATTTTGGTGAGAAGGATCACGAGCTCCGATTGGCTGATTATAGACCCCTTTTGTGGAAAGGAGTTAACCTACCAATAAAATAATTTGAAAGTGAAAAATACACGTGCTTTTCCTTTTTCCTTTGATATATATTCATTTCATTGCTCAACATGGCTACTAAAATCAGCAAAAACGATGAAACTAATTTCTTAGTCAGACTTATACAATGTGTAAAGAAGCATCCTGTTCTATGGAACTATACCTTGAAGGACTACAGGAAGACTGATGTTACTATGATGAACATTCTGTCTGTTGTAGGGATGAACCCAATAACGTTTAAACATCCTTTTTCTCCTTCTTAAATACATG
>JAQIXS010003629.1:0-17516 GCA_034700785.1 Rossiulus vilnensis | reverse complement strand
GGGGGGGGGGAAATCAGTTTTTTTACCTCATCTATAACTTTTCATTTTCGATACAGGCATTAAACGGGTGCAACAAACCGTTTTGTAAACATTTACTATTTCGCCAATCGTTTGATAAACGTACTTCCCTCATAAATTCCTTTTTGCGAACCATTTAGAGCGCTTTTCTTTTGAATCCTATTTCTACCTCCAAATTCGACTTCCTCCCATTGTATCCAAGTCATATCCTTGAAATCTTGGACATACGTTATAAATGGCGTTTTGTACTAACACTGGGTGAGCTAACTTTACCATTGAGCGTATAAATTAACACGTGCATGTTACCGGGTGACACATCAGGTCACGGTTTTGATATCAGAAATGTGCTCACGGGGTTTTCCCTTCGACTACCACATGTATTAATTTACATATCTCCGAAGTAAGCGAATTCCGAAAGTCACTTAAGTAGGAGTCGTTCATAAATTACATCGAGATAAACCTTGACACAAAGACGACATTCGATTTCAACGTTGCTTAATGATATGCTAAATCATCTGATTTGAGCAAAATAAAGGTAAAACAAACAATTCTAACTAGAGGGTTGCATGTACAATGTACATGCATCCACATAATTAATTTGTCAAAGATTTAACGGTGAATTGTGAAAACGGATACAAAATTTGACGAAATAATTTCAATTGATATTTTCGGTTCATTTTTAGGATTTTATTTAAAACGAACGGTGATAGGCTTTCCATTGGCAAAACGTAAGCACTTAATGGTCAGCCCTCGTCCTCTTTTCAAGGCTTTGCTTGTACGATGTATATACATGTACATGTATATCACGTGATAAAACTTGAGTTATCAGAAATCCACTTCATGCTGCCCAGTTCAAGGGAATTATATCAATACCATATTCCATTCTCGGAATACACTAATTATGATTGGGTTCAGAAATGCAATAAAGATCTCATCATCACTGACAAACTAAAATAAACAAAAAAAAAATCTTATGCAAATAGAAATGGGGCTAGCAACAGAAATCCGATATTTTTTAAGTAAGCAATGATGATAAAAACTGTTTTTCACAATGAACTTAAATCAACTTTAAAACGTTTCAGCACTTCATGCACTTTAAATTTATCAGAACATTCATCTAATGTTTTTCATTCTTGCAACAAAGCAGCATCAACACGGTTTTGGTTCAGTTTCTGTTCAATTTATGTTTAACGTAACATTAAATTCTCTATTAGCGTTAACATACCACGGGCTTAATTATTTAGCGTATTTTATGCAAATGCTTACAATACTAAGTGGATACTGTGTATTAATATTTGCAGATTTTACAAGTTAAATTAAAGGAAACCCAGTGGTTTTTTTCTTATTTGGCAAATATGTTGTCATTTTTCATCGCAATCCCAATGTTATGGATTATTATTACAATAAGTGCCATGCCTAATAAGCAGGAGCCTGATCAATGTTCTCAGAAGCCAACTGAAAGTGTGAGTAGTATCGATTATTATAAAGTTTGAAATCAATTTGTTCTAGTTTATAAAAATTAAATTTAGCAGTAGAAAGTTTTCATCGATTGCTAACAGTAAATTCCAACAAAATTCATAAAATAAAATAGGTAGCCAATGAGATTTGTTACAGAGGCATTTTTATAAATTGCATTAGACGGATAATGTTCACGATTTGAAATAATTAAACAAATAAATTTAAATCAAAAATAGATAAAGAGAATTACATTGACACATGGAAACAAACTTGATAATTATTTTTTTTTGCAAATATTTAGTGAGTCACTTTTAAATAATTTCAAAATAAAAAGTATAAATATTAAGCAAAACTAAACTGTTTTCATTAAACATTGCAGAATTTAATGAAAAAAATATATTAACAAACATTAATACCGTTACTTTCACCGACAGAAACATTACAGCTTTTGCCTGTTTTCTAGTGAGAATAATTTGGGGAAATTATTCATCGAAAACCCAGCAGCAAAAGTTCTACAAAATGTAAGAAATGTATAAGATTTGTAACTGGAAATATTCTACATGAAGCATAACAATTATATTAATTATATTAATGCTGTCAGCAAAAACAAACAAATTATGGGATCAGACCAAATAAAACTAATTTATAATTAAAGGCATAAGACGTTTAATGCATTTTAGATTAAAAAAACTTTAATGATGCAATAAACATAAAACTTAGACCTTCCATAGTGTACCAGGAGTGTTTTAGGCCGGCTTCAGTCCTAATTGTTTATTGATTATTTTCCAAAATATCTCATTTTTTCTATGCTTGGTAAGGCATAAACGGTCCTTGAATACGATATAAAAAGTTACTACAAATTATGCCACACTGAAATTTTTCTTAAAAAATTTACTAGTTAGAGAAGTCAACATCATACGTTGTTAAGAATTGTTACAGAAATTGGATATCAATCAATAGTTTACCAGGTTTTTTAATGTTGCAGCTTATTTCTGAATGGATAAAATATATTAATTAAGCCTTAGAATTTCATTGCTGACAGTTTTGAGAATTTCAATAAATAAACGTTAATGTTATTGTTATTGATATTGAGAGTCAATATCAAGTATATTTATTTAGCTGACGGAAGCTGAACGTCGAAGAAAAAATGAAATTGTTTCACTGGAAGCAGAAAACAGGCGAATATCTGATGCAATTCAAGAAACCAAGGATTTGTTTCAACAGGACAAGATTTTATATGCCACAAAAACTAAAGAGGTAGAAGAGTTTGTTGACTTATGTTCAATTCAAGTTTATTGCAAATTTAAATTTAAAATAAATCATATTAATTTATGCTTGTAGCTTACTGAAGGAAATCGTAAAACAACAACTGAAATAACGCAAATCAAAAAAGCTCTGAAAAAGGTAAATGCATTTATAACCCTCTGTTTAAACAATAAAGTATTATTCATAAATAGTAAAAAAAATCCATATTTTGTGAAGAGGTAAAAGCGAAAAGTGCAAAAATATGAGGCAATGTTTAAGAAACGTTTACAGGAAGAAGACCTATTTTTATTATAAACATAAAAAATCGTGGATTAGGCTTCCTATTTCATAAAGTTACGCAAGATCTGAGTGTCTTAGTATGGACATTTTTTACATGATTTAAGACAGAAATACTTCTAATTAATGTAACACCATATACAAAACGTTGAAGAAAGTGAATAGTCTTTTCCTTAAAATGTTTATGATATATGTTTGAAAAAGATAGTTAGGACAGCAATTTCAATCACATCGAATTACCATTAATACATTTCCATAGATTTTTTTCCCGAAATGCTGATTACAACTGCAAACTAAAATTTGGTTTGCGGAGTTACTAGAAATAATAGAATATCAGTATGCTTTGTTTAAAAAAATCACTTTTGGTTATTTACATGGTTGTTCCTGTCCATATATTCCCTGGAGGGTCCACAAATGAACTTGGATCATTTAAATATCAACACATTTTGCTCTAGTTGATTGATGCAGACGTAAGAAGCCAACGAATAATTGATGAAATGAAAACGGAAATAACTGCTCTGAAACAAAGCGAAAAGACAGCCGACTTATTTCGAGTGAAATGTGAAGTAGGCATATAACTACTGTAACTACAATTATAATATTTATAATCAACAGTCTTATGCATGACTACTTTTTATTAAATTTAGGCTGAGATACAGACTGTGTGGTCACAGCAAAGACAACATTTAAACGACTTACAAATCAAATTTAGTTCCTCTTTTGGAAAAGAATTCACAGACTTACAGTACTTTCCCGAAGGTACAGTATTTGTTATTTCTGATAACATTTTCAGACAATTAAAGGCATGCTTAGTGATATCTTAAGAGGGTGATCAGGAACACATCTGAATCTTGACTAAATTTTATGATATAGTAATTGAAAGCTACCTAGTGGGGTGTTGATTAAATAACACAAAGAGCGTGGTATTATCAAGACATGCAAAAATTGCTTTAAAAAGAGTGTCTGAAAAATGTATGCTATGATTAGATCAAATATTGGGTTTTTTTCAGACATGTTTGGTCCAATTAATGACAGATACATTAATTTAAAGCAGTTAAGATTTGACAAGTGAAAATCCTCTCATATCCTCTCATAGCCTTGTTTTGCTTTAACAGACCATCAGCTTTATATCTTAGTAATAACCTTAATCGATTAGTTGGTTTAGGTACTATCCTATTTTTTAAACTTATCTGGGTTTAATTTAATATATTCTAACATCTTACTTATGCGTATCAATAATATATATATCTAAAGATTATTGATACGCATCAGTGCATTAACGTATACTTTATCAATAATATCTTGCCAGTTTTAACAGGTGATTTGCCTCAAACGCCACCAAAGGTCATTCTCTGGAAACTTCAAGGAGTCGAGAGAAAGATCCAAACATTAATGGCTGATACAAAGGACAAGATTAAAAGTAAAGAATTCTTCAATGTCTCCGATGAAATAAAATTCAAGCCATGGCTGCAGGGAAGTATTGCGGACGAATCCGTTCACATTCAACTCGAATTCAGCTATGATTCAAAACGTGAAGGAAACGAATCAAAGCCATTCAAACCATTCTTGCACTCGAGGAAATTCGTTTTGTTAGATCAAATTAACGAATTCGATAAGAGAAATTTACGATTAATAGATCGCCCTAGTTTCGGAATGAATTCCTCCGACAAAATGATGTTACCTCGGTTTCACTATTCGCGATTTTTTCCCATCGATTCGCTAAAAAACGAAAGCAGTTTCGTGAAAAACGACCAGATTCTGATCGTGATTTTCATGGAACCGATTCGGTTCGTTTCCGATCACGATGAATCCAGCGATGGCGTCCTTCTCTGGCGAATTGAAGATTATTCAAAAATGAAAAAACTCGAAATGGACGGCGGAAGCGAATGCCTCAAAAGTGAAACGTTCAAAACCAGCGAGAAGGGATTTCGTTTTCACGTTGAATTGTTTTTGAACGGTCACGGGGCTGCCCGAGGAAAATTTCTATCGATATACTCGAGAGCGATTTTAGGAGAAAACAATGCCTTTCTGTCGTCTTCTTTCAAGTGCAAACGAACGTTTTATATTTTGGATCAATCGGATTCAGACACGAAAGAAGATATCGTCAGGGAAGCAATAGACGAATACGATACGAATAATAGCGGATGGGGCTTTCCTAAGTTTGTCGTGCAAAGCCGGGTTGAAAATTCAAAATATTTAAAAAACGATTCCATTCTAATAAAAGTTGTTGCAAAAATTGTGTGACCAACAAGGTCGTGCTAAGGTCGTTTTTTTTACGTTATGGCCATCTTAATAGTCATCATATGAAGCCATTTGCATCCCTTCATCTGTGTGAAATTATTGTAAATATAGAAAAATAATGTGAAACTACGTGAAGTTTAATATTATCCATCACATTCTAAATAATTGTACGGAACATTAAACACGCACTGTATATTGGGAAAAAGCACAATTTCGATGCTTCTAACTGTAACGAAGTCAAAACTACATCTTTTATCAAAATATCTGATGTATTTCGTCATTTTGTTGTTGTTGTATTTTTTGCACATGCATATTGTATTCTCCATTTCATTACGCATTACTTTATTCATAAAACACATCTCACCATCCGTTTACCGATTTTAATGTACAGTTTTACCTTTTAACGACAAATTGTAAAAGTATTTAGTAAGTCGTTTATTTTTAGACTTTCGATCATTTTTATCTTAGTTTTGACAATAAATTGTAATTACTGCTGTTGTTGAATACTGCATAAACATTGTCATTAATATTTTGTAGGTCTTAAATTCTGTTACCAGTACATTAATGAAATGTTTAAAACGGATCAAAATTACGTATATTAACAAGGACTTTACAGTTCACGAATATCTCCAGGCATCATTTCGGTACATGTATTTCAATAAGTTCAATTACAGTACATCGTGTAAGAGATTTACAAAATCATGCATGTTCGGATTCGAATTCATGCTTTTCTTTGTTTTAAAATTTTCCACCCCACTTCAGTCGTCAACATTCGCAATTTAAAGTCCGAACGTTAGAGCGCCTTTGAACGTCTTTAAAATTGATCAGCGCACAACACCACCTAGCGTTCGAAGACGTCAAACGTGCGCCAAATTTCAATTTAGAAACGGATGAAATTCGCTTAGGAAAACAACAATAGCAAACTATTTTAACTAATCAAAAGTAGTAGATATGCGTATTTTACTTAAATTATCACCCAATTTGAACAACTATTACTAATAAGGCACTTTAAAGTTTCGTTTCTCTCAGGATTGGGTTTTGCACGGAATCGAAAAGCATAAAACTGAAGTCAGATAAAATTTATATTTGAACTTCATGTATTTATATTTTCCTACTTGTCGACATAACGTATTGCTCGATTTGTATCAGTAAGCGAATCGGATTAAATCCAATAAATATAAAATAACCTGATGGGTGTGGAAACGGATAGAATAAGACAATTAGCGTCTTCGAAACCAATAATATCTCAATCTTACATTAAATGTTACATTAATCTCCATTATTAATCTCTATTATACACTAGGTTGTGAGCGAGAGGAAAGGGATGAGGTTTGGGGGGGGGGATCCTAAGAACAAATTAAACCATTCCAATTCGGGAAAAAGTTTCACTAGAAATTAACAAAACAAACTTGAAATGCTATGACAAAACCCGATATAATTTTAATCCGTAAATTGGTTTGAGCTCCATTAATTTAATCATTTAAGTGATCGACCATTGACCCCGAATGTGACAAATGGTAGATTTAGTCATAGCCTTCTGACTCACATTCGGATTGCCTTAAAAAGGGGGTTGGGCAAATGGTCACTCACAACACGCATGAATCAAATAATGGTCCTATTTTTTTGTGTTTTTTATGCACATATTTATAAATATTGCGCCCATGACGTTTCATTTAATTATGAAGACGAGTGTCCATCACTCACTGAGTGACTGACTCATCAAACATAACCCAAACTGTAAATACTCTGTAAATGATGTTATATTTTTCCATGGACGTATGTTGGGTGTCAAAACCATCCACTAAGAGCCGGTTGCACCATTGCAGGTTAAATGAAAGGTTAGCTAACCTGAGGTTAACTTTAACCACAAGTCATTTCATTCTAATACAAACCTTAGGTTGACTACGCCTGTCAGCTGGGTTGACCCATGGGTAACCTACTGTTGTAGGATGGTTTTCCTCAATTAACCAGAGGTTAACCTTGGGTTTTGCCAAACTTTTGTTGGTGCAACCGGCCCTAAGAAAGGTAATTTGTAGGGGGAGAGGAGGAGGGGGGAGGGAGAAACATAAGAAGGTTAAATATAGGGGTAAGCGTTTCACTCGGACTCTTTCTAGAATCTGAGCCTATCCATCGAGTGACTTTTTCGTATTTAATTACGGTTAGAGTATCACGGACAATAAGTTATAATTACCTTCTTAGGTTCACATTTTGGGCACATTTTCAGCAAAAATGGGATGAATTCAACGCAAATGGAATGAAAACAAAAAGAAAGAATACAGTGGAAGCTCGCTTATCCGAGGACCGGGTTATCCGACATTCGGCTTAACCGAGGTGAAGCAGCCTCGGATAAGCAACCGGATTAATCGAGGTTTGGAACAGATGCTCATTAAATAAGCATCATAACAAGAAGAGGAAGAGCAATTAGGAGTATTGGGCTGCTTGGATGACATAAAAATCTTATTAAAACTGATTAAGAACGAGTTTTTAAAAAGCTATTTTTAAAATTGCACCCAATTTTAAATACACTTCCGATTATCCGAGGAATTCCATTATCCATGATGATCAGGGTACCGACTACCTCGGTTAACCGAACTTCCACTATACTGCAAGTAACGGATAAAAACAACAACGAAATATTGATGTTTTAACCGTTTTCATATTAAGGTAATTGTAAAATCAAACTTAAATACAAAAATATACACAAATTGAACCCCAAAACACATTTCTATTTTGCCTGTAGGGGTGTGTAACATGTACCATCTTTAACGTGTAATTGTCTTCCAACGTGAGATACGGTCATTTTAATAACTTAAAATCATGAAAATAATGATTTTAATTTGTACATCTAGAAAATCGTTCATTCTAAAATTATAAATAAAAATTAATGCTGCAAATGAGAGCAGTCCTGAATTCCCAATACTCTTACTATGTGGATCTTACGTTTACCAGAAAACAGTAACCACAATCGAAATCCCCCCTTACAACCACATGTAACCACACACATCAAACTCCTTTCCTCCCCCTACCTGATTACGTCATTTATGAATGCTCCCAATGTAGGCTATAATTATTATTCAAGATGTGCCAAAAAATTAACATTTCTAATTAGTTTTCATAGAGTTCATTAGAAAACGTTATCCTCAAAAAACAGGCTTATCTTAAGTTTACCAGAAAACTATAACCACGATAGAACCCACCTGTGCATATTATGTATTTGCCACAAAAAAGCCCAACATTTGTGATTAGTTTTCCCAAAAAATATGGATTTTTAATAAGAATAACATAATATATTATAATAAGAATAAAAATTAAGACACGGAAACCACTAATGGCACATGGTCAACGTTCGCTCTCGACGCCATAGAGGGCGCTAGTAGTAACCACCCTAGCTTTTGAAAAAAAAAAGTGTTCTGTACAGAAAACAAAACGTTTTGTTTTCAGGCGTCGGAGGGGCGATAAAATTGGGCTAAAAAAAAAAAAAAAAAAAAACAGGTACAAAGTGAGGTACCTCAGCCTCTCCTCCTTTCTGAGTGCGAGACGGATATGCGGCCCGCGTGTCCGCTCCCAAAAAATCGGGTCACCCCTACCCCTGTTATAAATACCCTCGCCCAATTGGCCACCCCTAATCGAAAGGTGGTTGGGGGAATTCCCTCTGAAATCTCATTTGTTGGGCCTGAAATTAATAAAAGAGTCGAGTGGCCCGGGTACCCTTCTTCGTGGCTCGTACCTCATTCAGGTCGGACGGTACCTTTTCGCAAATTGGGCAAAAAGACTAAGTGCCAAAAATAACGGCACATAAGCTACCCCACTCGAGAAAGTAACGGATTTAGTGACGTCACGGGAGGTCAACACGCGCTAATGACGACCACCAGCATCGACCACACTACCCTCTCATAAGCTGACTTAAAAAGGAAGAAGATATTTTTGTGTTTATATTCGGTTTCACTTAGGACTAAGAACAGTTTAAGGTAAGGTGCATTTCCAATTAATATTTAACAGTAGATTAGGTTTCATTCATTTTATTCTGGTCATCATATGGCCGAAGGATTAAATCACAGCCTGGAGGTACCAAGTAAAGTTAAGCCAAATCCAAGGCAAAACTCTAGTTAACAAAGGAAAAGCATTGCACCACGGAAGGTTAGCAGTTAACCCAGCTAAAAGAAAGGGTTAACCTAGTGTTTGTAATTTATTGCAATTTTCCCAGCTGCAACAGGTTATCTGGTAATCTAGTAAAATGGTGCAACAAAAACCTATTAACCCTCATGTTAACGTGTGGTTACAGGTAACCCCAGGTTATCCAGCCTTTCATTTAATAAAATAGCTAAAAAAATTCTAAAAAATTGGTTAATAACTAGTTTTTATTCCGTTTTAATCGGATCTTATCAGCCTTTCGACCATGTATTGAAATATATTTAAGAAATTGGTGCAGTGGAAGCTCGATCATCCGATTTTATAGTCGGGACAGAGACTATCCCGGATAATCGAAAGTACATTTAAGAACACGTGCACTTTAAATACGAAGCATAGAAAAGAAATGGAAAATAAGTTGTTAACAACTCGCTTTTAATCCGTTTTAATCAGATTGTAAAGCTTCTGATCAGTCCAATCAGTTTACTGTAATGATCTTCCACTTCCTGTTATGACGCTACTATCGTTCTGCTCGGAAAATCGGTTAAATATTTACGATGTTGCTTCAGCTCGGTTAATCCGAATACCTTATGACCGAACATTGGATAATCCAGCTTCCGCCGTTTTTCAAATTTTATTTCTGTTTACTCACATTTCAAAACAAAACTGGGCAATATCGTACAAGATATGATATCGAAAATGATATATTTTCTATAATATCAGTCATCACTTTCTTCCTCCTCCCACCCCCCGCAAAATTTTCGGTATTTAAGTCGGTATTTAAGTGAAAAAGTCCATTTTTCCAACTAAACACCCATCCAATTTGGTAAAAATGAATTAATTAATGCATTGGCTTTTTTTGTTTTTTGAACAACCAGTTGTCAAATCGATACGCGGCCCTCGTTCTTAACCTGACCCACACAAAGAAAAAAAGATGACCACTCGACCTTCTTTTAAAAAAAAGCCTATTTCTTTTCACCTTTCAAACGTACTTGTCAAACGGGATTAGCTGTCATGTGTGCTCGTGAAGAAATGTGAGAGGATAACCATAGTGGTTTTAAAAAAAAATTATATTTTAAATTTCAGCATTCTTCCAGTCGTAATTTTAAGGCGCCACTTGAATAGCGCACAGGGTCAGTTTTATAACGTACATGTACATGTGCAAGAGCGTGACACGAATTTCGACCAAATATATTCGTCCGAAACGACGTAATATGGACGAAAGTACGAAGAAACGTGAATTCTTTAAACTGCAATTCACGCGAAAACGAGGAAGTTCAAAAATTCAGGTTAAAAGATAGGCGTCGTAAAAAAAATTGCAGTTAATTGTGGGCGTAATTAGAAATTTCGTTACACTTGGTAGCCTAGTTTTTTTTGTTTTCTTTTTGCTTTTGTCACTTCGTGGTAAATTTCACTTTCCTCGTGGTCGATGAAAACATAAATAATTACCGTTGTAATTAGTAATTGCGGAGGACGGTTTCACCCAATTTAAAGGCGGTGAATTATGCCAGCGTTTCGTTTTTATTATTATTTAACTTTCGTTTTCAAGATTTCACCCCCACTTCATTCCCTCTAAGTTTAATATTGGGCATTGAAATGTTAGAATTTCACAAATTAACCTCATGTTATTAGACTACATTTACACGATCGGTATAATCCTACGAGACAAATTATATTAGCGATACTATGACAGGGTTCACACCAAAGTTAAATTCTCAATTTCCCTGGATTTTCCCTGTGATTTCCAGTTTTTTATTTTGGGGGAAGGGGAGGGGGAAATTACCTGACTTTGTCAAAAATGTTTTTAGAATTAAAAATAAACAATTCACTAATTAATGATATTTGCAATTATTATTTGCAAAGTTGTAAACGTTAATATTTCAAATCAGATATCTAGTTTTGAATTGCTTCCATGTGACATATCCTTGCTGATAGTGTAAGTACTGAGTTGGATTGAACTGAAAGTTTTCAACAAGCACATGTTTATTGATTTAAAATACACTCTCTTCTTGGGCACGTCCATCAGAGAGGATTATAATTAACTTCACAATTGTCCATAGCTCTTTGTACTGAATGTTTGCTCATAAAGCAGTATGATAAAAGCTATATTTGATGAAGTAGATAAACATTTTCCTGACCATTGCATTTAAATTTTAAAATTGCAATGACTTTTCCAAATTGTTCCTAGTTCCCCAACAATTCCAGGTTTTCCAGGTCAGTGAGAGCGCCGTAGCCTATATAGACTAAATGTCAAAACCAATGCATAATGCATGTAGCTAAAGTAAGTTTTTCGTTAATTTAACACACACAAAAATGAAATGCGTAGGAATTTTCAGTAAAACCATAAACAGTGCATTGATGGTAATGTGTTTCTTTTCCGGTTACGCCATTTGGTGAATTTAAACCATTTGTTTTTATTCAGCCTGGTGTTATATGGGTGCCTGCACGAATGTTAGTTCACAATCCGAAAACAAACTCGAAAAAAGTTTGGCAATAAAAAAAAACATGGAATTTATTTCATGGTTGAAGGTCCTCCCCATTTGTCCAAATGTTTAAATGACAATTCCGAGCTATTTTCCCTTTGAATTCGATGCATAAAAATTCAGAGGAAATTCAGTGAACGCTCTGAAAAAACCGAATTTCTCAATGCGAATTCAACAGCAGGAAGTCGGCCATTTGCATTGTCCCAATTGGGGATGGACGTCCCGGACGACCCAAAAACTGGACGCATTTAGTCATCGCGAATAACTAAATAATATCGATTTTCATAAAAACGCGGAAATAAGGCGACAATAATTATGAAAGAGGTTATTGAAAATGGGCACGAAAATATATCAATGAGAACGACACGGATCAAAAAAATAATAATAATAAATAAAAAAGATTCACGTGACTTTGGTGCAGTCATATTATCATATTTTGATGAATACAAAATACCCTGTTGGCAGTGTATGAAAATATGGATTCGTTTTACAAATTATATTTTACAAAAAAAAACCAGGGTTTCGGATGAATCAATCAATATAGGCATTATTTTCTTCAAAGAAATTTTTTAAAAAAAATCACGGAAATTCTAACAGAAATACATCGTAGTAGTTTTGCACGAACTTTGCAATTAATTTTGTAATTATATCATCAGATGTAATTCAGAATTTTCATCAGACTACATGTACAGTATGGCCGTCACAAACATAGAAGCAACAGATTTTGCGGACAAATTCATACAATTTTACAACCATTTAAACATCTTTTTTTCCTAGTTGTGTCTTACATTGATGAAAGATGTTTTATGGAAAGCACTAAATATATATACAAAAAAGATTTAATTTGACGTCCTTAAAAAAACAAAAAAAAACCAATTCCACTAAAAACTATTCCATGCAGGTATATAAGTGTACAACGATCTTATAAACATTTGAAGCGATGTTGTTTCCTTCTTCAGTAATTTCATATATAACTAAAACTTTACTATAGAACTAGCCTTTAGTAGCTATAATAAATTTTATAATGCATTTTCATTTATTTTTCAGCTCATTTTGTCCGCCATGAACTGGCCCAAATTGTCTTTGTTGTTCATCCTATTAGCGCAGTGTCCATTCACCAATCAACAAGCTACAAGTAAGACCAAACAAATATCCTGATGCAAAAACGTTTTTGTAAAACCACCATTAATGACTTTCCCAAATTTTCGAGAAATCTAGTCCACCTAATTACTGACATTTTCGCAAAAATCAATCCGGAATTGGTTAAGCAAGTGGTTGCCCCTTTCTAACATCACATCCTTGTGCTCGTCATTCGCTCACCGATAATACTTAACACAAAAAGTATGATGTCATTGTTAAAACACCCTGTTAATAACAAACATTGATTCGCCGAAGCCATTGACCCATTGCCGAAAACGCTTTTGCCAAAAAAAAAATATTCAAAGAAATGCCATTAGGTCACAGCGAAACGGATGCAAAACAGGAGATTTTAAATGTAAAATTATCAACGAGACTAGCATTTCCGGAACCTAATTTATGAATTAATATTAAGGCTTATTGAAGTAAGTTAGCTATGTTTTGTGTAAAACAAGAGCATCCAGAGACTTAACCAATCAGAAATATTCAACTTATTGATCATGCCTTTCCTAACGCCTAATCGGCGCCTCTTTCTATTGCTCCATTTGAATTCCCAAAATACTCTTGTTTGAACAATACTATAGGGTGCAAATCCTACTGCTGCTTTACAAATAAAGCAGCTTTCAACCCAAGTAAATTGGTTTAAAATTGACCAAAGTGGGAGGATAACATAAACTAAAGATGTGGTAGGACCCAGGACTAGGTGACAAAAGGTGACCTAGTTGACCTCTCACTCCTTTAGAACTGGTTTCAGACCAAAAAAATCCCGTTTTGAAACCTTCCCAATTAGTTACTATTGGTAATGGCGAACAATAGAGTGACCCTATAACGCGAGGGATTTAAGAAGTGAGGCCCAGATGTCCTTAAATGCAGATTCCTTTGACAGATCTGGGAACACCACCCCGTGGTTTTTGAAATTACCCCTGAACCCAAAAAACCTCATTGTCTTTGGTGACTAAACCCACCAGCGCCATATATTGGCAATATGGAATTTGCCAAATAGGAATAGCCTAGAGCAAGTTATCGGCATAAATAGGACATTATTAAATAGACAAGCGCCCTAGATACCGATATTATCTGCATGATCCAGTTTTTCTTTCTACGATTGTGAAAAAAACTAAATGCATTTTTTTTTGCTGGAAAAATTATCACTGGGCAAGACCTTGACATTCCCCTTAAATCATGCTAATTGGTCATATCATTGAAAACACATTACCCATAAGGGAATTTTAGTAGCATTAAAAATATGTTAAATGTAGGCTATAAAATAGCTCTTTTAAAAATATACGTGTGTGTTATGTAGAGTGTATGCATTGATAGTCTATTTCTTTTTTCAAATATTCAGAAAGCAAAGATCTGCGAGGTGCATCGACGAAATCCCCCTTAGGGCGCCAAGAAGGCGCCCCATGCAGGACCCCTAAAGGTGATCTTGGCAAATGCCAAGACATTTCGTCGTGCCCTTACGTGTTGCTGGACCTGACCAACATAGGACGGTATTTGTGCATCAGGAATTACTTCTTTCCCGGCATTTGCTGTCCGAAAACTTTCACAGTTGGCAACGTCACCGTCGACACTGGATCTGGACAAACGTCGAAAGTTCAACCACAGACGACGACGACCACCACAACCACGTCAATAACCACAACCACAACAAGCAAACCCAACACTGTCATTAAGGATTCAATTACAGTTAGGGCTGGTGAGACTTTCTATTATAAGACTATATAATAATTTTCTATTAATGAGACCTTGCTAGTGCAAATAGAAACTTTTCAACTAATTGATTAGCTATTTAAATTGTATTCAAAGTTGCGAACATTTACTTTATTTTTTTGAAAACACAATTCACGTGAAACCTTAAGGATTAAAAAAAATCATGCCTAGATTTTTATAAACTTTAAATGTTTAGTGAGCCATGGACTACTAAATCCATGTGTCTTAGGTAAACCGGAATACACTGGAAATGACATTGGCAGTTTGACAACTTTATGAGTAAGGGTATGAACTATTTATGGGCACCGCCTAATTCATTATTGCAACCGGACAAAAGTAGAGAATAAAAAAGCTGATTTTTTTATTTATTCAGGAAGTAAATGTCCTTCGGAATTAAATTTACAGTACACTACTATGAGAGCACTGTAAAGATGAGCATTAATATTTTACGTTTCCGAGAAATTCACCTTTTAACATTCACTTTAAAATTCAAGGAGAGTAGATGACATCAAAGTAGGGTATCAAGATAGGGCCGTAAAACCAGAAGAAATGATTCATAGCCCAAAACTCCGCAGGGATTCCGTTTCGCGTGCATCTTTTTATGCATCAAAAGCAAATGACGAATAGCCCATTCGTGTTTTGCGTTTTTAGGAAACAAATTATTCATGTATTCACCTCGATCTACGTGTTAATTTTCGTATGTTTGAATGTATATTTACAGGGTGCGGCAAAAATAACGTGATTACGACGCGGGTGGTCGGTGGAGAATCCTCGGTGAGCGGACAATGGCCCTGGATGGTAAGGGAAATGTTTTAGAAAAAAATAATAATAATTTTAAATTTATAAATATGACTTTTTCTATTAATTTTCTAAAACAAATAACCGAATTTACGCAGGCGGCCATTTATTTACAAAGGAGAGGGAGAGAATATTGGTGCGGTGGCGCTATAATCGACTCCAAACACATCCTCACAGCCGCACATTGCGTCCACGATAGCAGACAGAAAAAGTAAGTCAATCAAGGAGGTGAATGAAATTTACCACAAATGCATGTGACATGTGCGTGTAAAAGTAAATGAATGGAAGGCAAAAGCAGGGAAAATTACCACTAATCCCGAGAATTCCAACATGACTAACTACAACCGCAAAAAAACATATGTCTGATATAATTCTTACCAGAACATTTAATTTCCTTAAAAATTATTTAAAATAAACGCAGACCAAAATGGCTATCCGAGAAACTTCCAACCAATACCCATTTTATACCCAATTTATTAGAGGCATGTACATCCACACTGCTGATCATTATTTATTGCATGACATTATACGTTGGAATTCTCATCCAAAGGATTGCCCTAAGCTAACAAACTCAATTGGGCAATGATGATGGTAACCATCAAAATGGGGATGGTAAATGCTAATTAAAAAATAAACACGTAATACCATGAGTTGATGGATTACACCTCTATACCATGGCATATCTTTGCTGGTAAAAGGGTGGCTAAGTTGAATTGAATTGAAATACCAGCCCATTTGGATGATCACCCGCATCAGCATCGTTATCGCTAAATTAAATTTCCTAATTTGGTGGAGAAAACCTTTAAAAGAAACCATCAAGGTGGTAGATTCTCACACTCAAACCCTCTAATGGAAATCCAAGTAATCCTTTCGGACCCTTGCTATTGGTCTTATTTCTTGCATACCATCAGACGTTGGAATTCTCTTCCAAAGGATTTAGCTAACAGAAATTCAGTTTGTTAGTTAAATAGTAATAACAAGAAGAAGAAAAAAGAATAACATCCCCTACTACGGCACATGACAACATACCACATGTATGTATGTATGTAGTGGCAATAACAAATACAACAATAGCTAACAATACGAAAGTGTAAAAATAAATATTGTGGATTGAATAGTATTCCTTGTTGACAGTAGGGCACAGTGTTGAATTGAAATGAACACAAGTCAGTACCATTTTACTCGTTAAAAACTGATTTATACACGAAGGCACTACTATTTCAAATGTACGTGTATTTACGAGTGTAACTCGCTTAAAACACACCACCTAAGTTTTCTTTTCTCTTACTTACTAACTACAATTGTTGATTTCGTTAAATTCGTAGGTACAAGCCGTCTTTGTTGTCCGTGCGTCTTGGCGACAACAACATCGTGTCGAGCGACGACGACGTCTTAGAGAAGCCGGTCGACCTGAAAGTGGTCGAAGTGATGGCGCACGAGCACTTCCGGTTACCGACCTACTACAACGACATCGCCCTCTTGAAGCTGGAGAAAGCGGTCAACTTCACCGACTACATCAAGCCCATCTGCCTGCCCTCTGGAGACGAAGATGACCACGACCTCATGGGAAGATTCGCCACAGTCGTTGGATGGGGCGCCACCTCTTTCGGTAAGGACGCACCACTCCCCAGTCACCTCTCACCTCTCACCTCTACTTAGGGTACAACTTAAAACCTTAACGAGAGGTTAGCTAACTTTGGGTTACCTGTAACCAGAAGTTAACCTGAGGGTTAATAGGTTTTTGTTGCACCATCTTACTATAGGGATTTTTAACCCAAGGTGTAATTAACATGGATATAACCTACTGTAGCTTGGAATTCTGGGAAAGATTCATTATATTACTAACCTTAGGTTTAACCATTGCCTATTAGCTGGGTTATTTCAGGGTTAACCTGCAGTTATACGATGCTTTTCCTCGGTTAACTTGAGGTTTATCTTTGCGTTTTGCTTAACTTTTGTTGGTGCAACCGGCCCTTACTTTTTAGAATCAATTTGCCT